>CABEEJ010001017.1:99700-144866 GCA_901482245.1 Timema douglasi | reverse complement strand
CCCCCAATGAAAATTAAAACTCTACAACGTTCAATGCCGTGTGTTAGTAGTTTGCTGATATAACAATCAGATAATTAAACTGCTCCTGCGCAAATTTTTCTGCACAGGAACAGGTGTCGCTGTTTATATACTTGCCATTTTTTTGAGATTGATAAACTGGTGCTGTGGAAGTTAATGACTCGACTGCGAGAGGAAGCGCATTAGTCAACGCGCATCAAAAAGGAGAAACAGAGGATCTTGAAAAGGGACGCTACTAGAGAGGCACACCTTTTAAAACAAAATTAGGGCCCGAATTGGACTCATAAAAACAACACACAGCTTAGTCGGCGTAGATCCTCCTGTAAAACGGTTAGAGCTAAAATGAACCAACTCTTAAAGTTCTCAAGTCCATCAACGGGTTGACGCGAGAACACGAGTCAAAGACAATATATATTAAGTTCATATAAGTTCATATAATATAGTTTTAAACAGGGATGAGACCCTCAAATCTTTGAGTCCCTTAAATCTTCCAAATCCTTAAAGCTATTCGAAACTCAAAATCTTAAAAAATAAAAATTCAAGTGAAATTGGTCTTCGAGATTTAATACTATATATTGGAGGTTCAGAACCAATTTTAACAGATAAGATATACTTAACAACCAGGCCCCAGACCATTAATTTAACACTTAACTGAATGTATGAATGCTATAGTGAATCTATAATATGAATGAATGTTACCATTTAATTAACATTTGTATTTTATATTAAGCAATTAGTATTCTATTCCCTATTACACTGTACATGGTTGCGTTAAAACACTATTTGGTATAATAGTTATTGTTAGTGGCATATTTTGCTATATTTTAGAATCAATTTAATAGCGAAAATAATCTCGCATCGGTGGTAGCTTGGTCTAATGTGCTATTCTCATGCTATACCGGATTTTAGATGACAAGTAGATCTAGGTTAGAGTCCCGGTTGGCTATACAGGTTAGTTTTTCCTAAATAACTTCTCATTCTCTTACACCCCCCCCCCCATGCGAAATCGGTTAAGTTTTCCTCTAAAATTCTACCTCCCTAATCCGTATTCCACTTGCGAGATTAATGCATGCTTATAGACCAAATAAGTCCTAGGACGCAGTGGGGAAAAAAAAGTTAATGACCTTTTCCCACGTAACAGTAATCAATCAATCAATCAATCATCCGGTGATCATAGACCTTTTAGAGTTTAGATCATGCGCCAACCTCACCAGCTGCTTACATCTTATTCTGTTCTGTGCCACCTCTTGTCATGTGTTATCTTTCACTCTTAGCTGCTTACATCTTTCCTCGATTCGTCAACAACATCTGGGTCTAGTAACAGAAAAAATGACCAACTTTAACACCAGTAACTAACACGCTCCGGTGGTCGCATGGTCTAAGGCGCTAATCTCTCAATAGATTAGACTGCCGATGACGAGGGGATCATGGTTCCGTGTACCGAAGAGAGGTGGGGTTTCCAAATGGTTTCTTACTCTTTCTCCACGCCAACGCTGTTTCATTATCTCTAAATTCAAACTTCCTCATACCCGTTTTGGTCTCCGCATGATCTAACGCGCTACTCTCACAATAGATTAGACTGCCGATGACGAGGGGATCATGGTTGCGTGTACCGAAGAGAGATGGGGTTTCCAAATGGTTTCTTACTCTTTCTCCACGCCAACGCTGTTTCATTATCTCTAAATTCAAACTTCCTCATACCCGTTTTGGTCTCCGCATGATCTAACGCGCTACTCTCACAATAGACTAGAGTGCCGATGATGGGGAGATCGAGATTCTAATATCGGTCGGGTGCACTAAGGGCGGTTTTCAAAATATTATTTTCTACTCTCTCTCTCCGCGAAAATTCGGGTGCACGTCCTCTATATATAACCTTCGTAATAGCTAAAACCATTAGAGTAACTAGTCTATAACCAAATAAACCGAGATGGTAGTAATATATGGTATTAAAATAAGCAATATTAATATGTCTATATTTCTGTATTTCCTTCTTCCTTCACCGTTTTCAACTTTTGTGCTGCACACACATAAGGATCCACTCGAAATTTTGAACCCATATAAGCTCACCAGGGCCGATACGGGTAAAGATTTTGGTCTTTCTTATGGCCAGCATTCCTAAACTATTGAAGTGGCACTATTTTGTTCTAAGCCAGCAATTTCGAAATTTGTTATTATTATGTACTATTTATTTATTTTGTCAACGCCTCTCACACGTTTGAGTTACACGTTGTATGTACTGATAACGCTAATGATTAAGGAAGTAAGAAGGTTGAATTTATAGGTAGTGTGCCCGCATCAGTGTGGAGGCCGAATGGGAAATCACTTAAGTAAAAAAATCCTCTGTTCACTTGATCAGGATTCAATCCCCATCATACCCAGTTTATTGTGAAGTGGGTTTTGGTATTTGTAAACCTAACATTTAGTCAGCATGGAACTTTTTTCTTAAATATTGAACGATAAAATAAATATTTGAAATTATGTGTGTGTCTTTAAATTATGTTTTTAATACTTCAGTGGCTGAATGGTCTAAGGCGTCACTCTCTTGTTAGACTGGCCTGCTGATGACGTGTATATCAGGGTTCGAATCCTTGCCAGCTCTACTGAAGGTGTATTTTCCTAGATGGTTTCCCACTCTCCAGCCACGCAAATGTGGATAGAATACCTCTAAAATGCTTCCTTCCTCATCCCTACTCTATTAGAGTAATTATCATATGTGTGTATATAACCTGGGGTGATAAAAAGTATGTGTATATAGAAACATGTATGATATAAAAATATTATCTTACGAAACCATCTACTTAAAATAAACTGACTCTTGATGCGTTGTTTTTTGGCACACACCACCTTTATTGGACTAAATGTTGACCAAACCGGTGCAGCCGGCCGCCAATCTGACGAGGAAACAAGTCTGTGAATCCGCCGCAGACGTTCCCCGACTGTGCTGCTATCTGTCATAAGGAGGCGGGGTAGGATGTCACATAAATACTAGTCCACCTTGAACGCTCTCTTGTGGACAAAAGGCGTCCTTCTTGGCTGGAAACTGATGCCACATAAATATTAGAAGGGGCCTGAGCGTGAATAAAAAAAAATAGGTATGTTAAATAACATGTCACTGACACTTTCCTGTCGATGTGTATTCTCTTAAGAGTTAATTGGTCTAATTCGCTAACAGAAATTTGGCTGAAATATTTGTTTTATCACAGAACCTTACTGTCTGTCCAGTTTGTACGAATCCATGCTTTTTTAGCACCACGTCTTACTACCCGTTCGGGTTACACGCCTAAGTACTAATTACACTAATGCGTTAGGGACTAGGGAGGTTTAAGCTAGAGGAATTGCACCCGCATATGCATGGATGGTGGAGAACCGTTAAGGAAAACCACCCTCAATGCACCCAACTGGGATCAAACCCCGATCTCCCCGTCCTTGGCAGTCTAGTCTAACACAGGAGTTGCGCGTTATACCAGGAAGACACTGAAGTGGGCTATATGAGAATTAATCTAACGTGTTAGGGAGGAATAAGAAAGCATTTTAGAGGTACTCTACCCAGATATGAGTGTAAGGAGAGTGGGAAAACATTTAGGAAAAATCTCCCTGAGTAGACCCAACCAGTATTCGAATCTCAATTTCCCCGTTCAGCAGACCAGTCTCACACAAGAGTGAACTTAGATGATCCGGATTGAACAAAATAGAATAATTTTAAAAAAAAGTAGATGCTGATTTAGGAAACTAAGCCTTTACTAAATATGATTTAAGCAACTCGCACAGATACAGATGTCAGTCTCGTCTCGGAAATAAAAGGGGAAAGTATACTCACTACATCAAACCGGGAGTTGAACCTCGACCTATTCATCACTGTAAAAACAGTTTAAGTGAGTTTGACATTTAAACCACGTTTAATTTGCTTATCCCTTCTTTATTAGTGTAAGTATATGTATAACCCCAGTGACTTTAGTCCAATTTTTATGGGAAAGGACATTTATAAAATACAAACATATTTTTGCGGCCAACATTGATAAAAATGTATATCTATGATTTATTTTATTTTATAGTTATTGATAATATACATCAATAGTGACAGCTGCAGATAGCATGACTTGATGTATGAATACATTAAATTTGTTTTAATTACTTTACCCGCCTCGGTGGCGTAGTTGGTTAACGCACTAGTTTCGTATTGAGCTAGACTGCCAAGGATGGGGAGATCGGGGCTCGAATCTCGGCCGGGTGAACTGGGGTAATTTTTCCTAAAAGGTTTTCTACTCTCCTTCCACGCAAATGCGGGTTCACCTCATCTATATTCGACCATCCCAACCCCTAACCCATTAGCATAATTAGTACTTAAGATTACAACCTGTACAGGTAGTAAGACGCGGTACTTAATAAATAGATAGATAAATACAAATTCAAGAACTTTAGTAGCTACCAGTTACGGTTCTTTCTACCAAAATCATCCTATACATACAATATATTAATAATTGTGAGTTTCCAGCTTTGTTTACGAATATGCTTTCTTTAGTTTGTAGTGTAGAAAAATACATTAGGCTTTTATAATACAATTTAATGCCAATTGAAATGAATTAAACTAAGCTTATCAAGGTATTTATACAATACCATCTTACAATGTATGCGTCCCACAAAATAAGAAAGTGCGTTTATTTGCACAGGCGGGAACAGCATCCGTCAATTCTGGTCTTTGCCTATGGCAGGGAAAGGGGGTGTCAAAGTTTAAATCCAGGTTGGGTATACTTTGGGGTTTTTTCTTAGTGTTTTCCACTCAACCTTCAAATATTGCATTTAGTTTTCGTTAAAATTATATATTTCTCATCCCCAACTCATTAGTAGGGATAGGCTGATATCCCGCGAGAATAGTAAGAAGCGGACGACAAAAAAAGTAAGTACTTTGGTCAGTATTGTTAAGGCTCAGGTTGTACCTAGAAGATGAGAAATAGAGGAGGCTAGCTAGAAGATTAGCGATAGAGGAGATGTTAGTAGGATATAAAAGATAGAGAAAGTTTATTTAGAAGATTATAGATAGGTGTCGATATAATATATCATTTAGAGGAGGTGAAGCTAGAAAATAAGAGATAAAGGATGTGTCAGTAAAATATAAAAGTTAGATTAGGTGTAGTTAGAAGATAAGAGATGGAATATTTGTAGCTAGAAGATAAAAGATAGAGGATTTGTACCTAGAAAATAAAAGATAGAGGATTTGTATCTAGAATATAAAAGATAGAGGATTTGTAGCTAGAAGATAAAAGATAGAAGAGGTATAATATAAAAGATAGAGAAAGTTTATTTAGAAGATTATAGATAGGTGTCGATATAATATATCATTTAGAGGAGGTGAAGCTTGAAAATAAGAGATAGAGGATTTGTAGTTAGAAGATAAAAGATAAAGTATTTGTAGCTAGAAGATAAAAGATAGATGATATGTAGATAAAAGATAAAATATAGAGGAGGTGTTGGTATAATATAAACGATAGAATAGATGTAGCTAGACATTAAGTGATAGAGGAGGTGTAGCTAGAATATCATAAATAGAGGAGGTGCTGGTAAAATGTAGAAGATAGATGATAAATGTAAAGATATAGAGGAGGTGTTGCTATAAGATAAGAAGTAAAGGATCTTTAGAAAAGGTGTATCTAGAAGATTAGAGATATAAGTGTAGCTAGAAGAAAAGAGATGGAGGAAGTGTAGCTAGAATAATTCTAATTTAAAGCGAAAATGGGTTGGTTCATTTCTCATCCCACCCTAAAAATTAATGGCTAGCGACGACAATGAATGGGATATTCTTATAGTTGTGGTCCTAGGCGCTAATTTTCCTTAGATCAGAGTTTCACAACCTGTGGGCCACGATGTGGATCAAGATAAGTACGGGTGTTTAGTTGTATTTATTTACCTTTTGCCAAGCGTACTTGAAGAAACTCTAGAAAAAGATGTACTATACCTAAAGTCGAATAAAACTAGAAACAAGGCCACGAATAGCGAATCTAAACTTATTTATTAGAAAGAGAAACAAATGATCTGGCGCTAGTAATTTTTTATATTAAAGGTGTTTATTGTGTGACGCGATATAGTTTACATTATCATAGAGTGGTTTTGTGCGTAAAATGTTAATAAACACTGTCTAAGAATGATTTAAGAGTTTAATAAAGTTACAGCATTTTAATTGCTGTTAACTTATTACAGTAAATGTATAGGTATTATATGTTAATACAAGACAAATAATATATGGACTAACATTCTTTCAATTATTCTGGCTCATAAATCCGTTTTCTCTACAGCTATTTTCCCGTATTTCTCAAGGTCTCCCAACAAGCTTTCAAAATTCCCTTAAGAATATTGTGAAAGAAAATTAGGGCTGTATTTTACTGTATTAAATAGATTGATGCTTAAATATTAATCTGCTAAACAAATACACTACATTGGTTTTGCTTATTGTCACCTGTGTATTGTGTTAATCTACCAACTTCAGTTCTTTTTTTTTTCGGTAAGTTTTTGTATTCTAATAATATGCGACGATTACATTAACAAGCAAATTATCTAAGAACTCAAGACACGTTCAAAAAAAACTAGAACCAGGGAACACATAAATTGAGTCGGATAGTTATTAGGAGCCTGTCTTTTTTTTTACTTTTTTAATTTTGTCTCATATGTGTGTACATGGCTCGAAGCCTCTTAGCGTCACTTAGCGAGAAGTTCCAGAAACGCGTGTCGCGTCATGATCGTCCAAGGCACACGACAGTCCTCGAGTGTTCGTGTCTCTCCGGTAGACGGCACGCGTGTAGCACGCTGTCCTCCCTCTCACGAGCGTCAATCTTCCCCCTCCCTTCCCTCGCGCATCACCTGCCATCTTCACGGGATGTTGATGAACTAACCTTGCGCAGATATCCCTTCTCTCGTGCGACCGGTCTGGAAGGCAAGTTTCTTAAGCTCCGGGCGATAAGTATTTTATATGAAATAAATTAAAACACTCGGCAGTACTTCAATATAGATGATAGTCGAACGCCATCAGTGTAAATCATGCATTTTATTATTTAAAAACTTGACTGAGATGTACGCACCTTATATTTCGAGAGAAATATAGACATGGTTGTCGATTAGCGATTATAAAAAATATATACTTCGGGGTAGGTAGCACGGTTTGTGTTATACCTTACAGCTCTTGATTTTGGAAATTTAAAAGCCAGTTTAATTTCAGAACCACTTTTTTTTAATACACTCTTTCAAAAATAACTTAATACACGGGAAAAATAAATTACTATCATGGATACGCTGTATTACGGGTTTTAAAATTGCAGCTATGCTATCACTAAAATAATTCAGAAATAAAATATTAATTTGATTAATAATTATTACAGAAAATTGTAATACATTTTGTCTTAATCCTCCAAACTTTACGTGAAAGATCAACAAGATATTATTCATGAGCATGTTATGTTATTTTCTAGTCTTTACATTTAAAAATATCATTTAAGTTATTAATGGTTTTGGGGGTCAATTCTGAAGGTTAACCAGTACCACTTATTTAATAGGTTTAATGATCTGACATTTTTTGGTACAACCAAAAATTCCAAACAAATAAATCGAGTTTTTTTTATTTATATCATAACAAGAAATCAATAAAATTATTTAATATTAATAAGAATACAATCATTATTTTCAGGTATACAATCATAATTATTAAATATATAACGTATATTTAAGATTTAAAATGTAACCATGTAGGGTTCTATTACTTACAAAATTAAATATTCACTATCATATTTAAATTCCGAAGCTAAGTCCAGTTTAAAGGTATTCATAAATATATAGCTATTTTCCAACGACAAATAATTTTAAACATAACAAATGTTTTAAACTAAGACTTAAAATTGTATAATATATTGTATTTACACTGAACACATTTTGATGGTTATTTAGTATTAGATTACTTGTAATAGGATTTAGTATTATATATTTTATAGTAACGATATATTAGCTTAATAATATTGACATACCTATAGTTATATTTGTATTTAAATTATTGATGCCACTCTCATATATAGACTGATGAACTTCACTCTATCATTATCTTTTAAAGTTTATAGTGACAGAATTATTAAATAAATACTAATATTTTGTCTCAATTATTAAAACCTAGGTAATAAATCTACATAATTATTCTCTGAGGTAGCTTAGTTTAAATATATATTCCCTAAGTTTGCGCGATGATACCTTTTTAATTAAGTCATTGCTCCTATAAGAGGCTTACAAAACAGGTGTTCTTCATTTTTGATATCGTACCAGGTGAGATATTTAAGTTGAGACAAAAGAATTTCCCGAAAAAGAAGGATTTTAGAAAATATTATTTCGTACACAAGTTTTTTTGTTTATAAGCTCAAAGGAGAATCACACAGTATAATTATAGGTCAACTTTGGGTTTTTAAACTAAAACCCATAATTTTTATAACGGCGTTTTACTCTAGACAATAAATCCACAACTTTTGCATGATTTTTTTTTATCTTACATCAATTTTTTAAGATATTTTAACTTGTATTTTTCTATAACAATTTTTATTCAAAGCATTTTTGATACCTTATGTTATTATTTATCGTGTTAAATGTGATATAATTTATAAAATTACTTTAATAAATGTTCAAAAATGTTGGCCATTTACACCGATACACTTTCAATGCATTAAAATATTTTTTAGTACAATTTAAAAAAAGATAGGCCTATAAGTTAAAATTTCTTCAAAAATCGGAGTCAAATAAAAAAAATCAGGAAAAGATTTTTATGTAGAACCAAATGCAATTAATGATTTAAAGTTTTCATTTAAAAAAACCGTGTTGACCTTTAAATAACCTTGAAGACATTTATCAAATCATAAATAACTAATGTTGTTCTCTTTCCCCTCAGAAACAAAATAACCCTTCGTTTTCGGGATATTCTGGTGACTCAATTTAAAATGCCTCCCCCGTTATACTATTATATAGCTTGAACCCATGTATTAAATAATGTTACGCTTATACACACTTATTAAAGTGGGTTGGGGCTAGTGCTCTAAATCCCGGTCATTCGATTTTATCTTACCTCTGCTGTCCTGGATTATGGAGGAATTCATTTCTGAGATGGGGACACCATTAAGGCGGACTCCGTGATCCCCAAATGGTAGAAGGATACGTGAGAATGATTGGTAGTAGAAATCAGAGAGGACCTACAACAGTTTAATGTGGGTTCCGAACCACGGTGGGGGCCTGGCATTCCACACATTCACAAAGCGTGAAAGCACACACATTGCCAGAGGTGAAGGAAGGGTTTGGTAATCAGATAAGTCTATGCCAGGACAGGGGTTTGAACCCCAGACCCCTAACACAGAGGTTTGACACCTTACCCCTAGATCCCCATGTCCTCTACACTTATTAAAGTATTGACTCAGATTCCTCATTGTTATATAAGAGAAAAGTGACACCATGACGAATTACAACTTTAAAACATTTTTTGTGAAGCATTTATTTATCAATAAGTAGGTCTACAATACGATATATTATATTAATAAAATTAAGAGATTTCTATCGTGAGCGCTGCACGATATCTATCGCACGCAAAGGTTTGACATTTTAAAATTATCAACATCTGTTCACGGACATGTGCACCTAGAAACCGAAATTTTAAAATTTGGATTTGATTTATTTAAATACTTAAGAACCCGGTCAGAGGAAATAAATAAAGGTTTTTTTTCTGTAGGTTTTAAGAAAATAAAAGCGTTGCCAAGGGTAACCACGCAATGAATTACTATAGTAATTTACATGTACACATATCCTTGAATACTATTTATATGATTTGACGTAGAAATGAACTAAGATAAATAAATATACAGTATATTGATATAGGTTTGGTGGCTTTTGTGTAATCTATTTAGGGGTGAATCATTTTATTTTCTGCCTCTTGGACTGCCATATATATAATAAGCAAAGAGCCAGGAAATAAAATGATTCACCCACTAGATAAAGTACTAAAAGCCACAAAACTTATATCCAAATTTGAAGCAATTCAAATAATAATGAAGAATAGACGGAGAGGTCAATTTTCAAATCCCAGTCGGGTGTACTAGGTGTGTGTTTTTATTCTACATGGTCTTTCCCGCTCCCTTCACGCAAATGTAGTACACTTCCTGTAAATTTTGTCTCTCTAATCCTTCACACATTAGAGTAATTATTACACGTGAATATAATCCGAACGGGTAGTAAGGCGTAGTGTTTAAAAATCAAACAAAATAATTATTATGAACGTCATGTGATATTGGGGAAATCCAAGCTAACGCAAGCAATAACAGGTATATAGTAGGATTCTAGTAAGGAAAAGGGCCTTCCAGAAGGCCCTTATAATCAAAGTTCAACTATTTTATTGGTAAATCTCCTGGCTGGCATGCGTCTAGTAACTCGTGTGTAGGACAGAGAAGATTAACTATGATAAGACAATCCCGTAGTTTATTCGTCATTCTTTTTTTTTATCCGTTAATATTCTAGTTTTGTTACAACTTAGAGCTAGTACTCGCTATCAAAAATTAAAACACTATGTAATTCAATCAATATAATAGTGGCAGGACCACCTCTGTGGTCTAGTGGTCATGGTCCAGAGGTCCCGGTTTCAATCCCCGGCGCTTTCAAAACTTTTATCTGTGAAGCAGCGGCTCTGGAACGGGGTCATACTCATTCTCGTGAGGATAAGTGAGGAGCTACTTGAATAAAGAAGTAGTGGCTCTGGTCTAGAAAACTGAGAAAAAAGTCTGAAAGGCTTATTGTGTTAACCTCATGGCACACTATCCGCAAATGAAGTAATGTTTTAGTGAATTTCACCCTCATTAAGGGGATATGAAAGGGAAGGCTAATTAAGACTTGTACTTTTGCAGTTTTTATGATAAAAAACTTTTTTTTACCAAATTAATCAAATATGGCTTCAATAGATATATTTAGATTATTTTTCTACCTTTATATTGATTTCAACAGAAGTTAAACAATCATCATGAACATTGCGAATTTTGACAAGAAACTTTTAAATGAATATAATAAATCCTGGACAAATTACGCAATGCCCATGGTGGATGTTCCAGATCTGCTGAATTCAATATGCGTATAAAATCAAACCAGATATTTATATATGACAAAAAAGTGTTTTTTTAAAATCATACTATTAGTTCTGTGAGCAGGAGACCTCGCTCCCTCCATTCAAAAAATGCTCAGTACATCATGCTATAATTTGTGTCATGTTCTTATCGTTACCACAGTTTTAAGATCTTTATTAATATTTCAATTTTAAATACCTCCCATAATAATTTCTTCTTGGATTTATTATAATTATTATTGGGTGCTTATAGACCCGTCAACACCAAGCAGGTCATTAAGGCTACTTATATTTGAAGTATATAACTTCTCCATGGTGATAAAGCTATATAAAAACAAATGAATATTAAATTCAATAGTACATTATATTCATAGAGAATAGCAGTGGTTCAATTGCATATGGACGTCAGTCTCGTAATAAATGTCAGTTTTAGAAAATGCGTTCTAAGTAGGCTCTATTCGATAGATTGCTTAGAATTATAAATTGAATTAACTTGAGATGATCTACTAAACGAAAAACCTCCCAGGTGGCTACCATGTTTAAACGGATAATCAGATTGAAAATCTGTGTACACTAAGTTTACCTCTAAAGGTAGCAAGCTTACCTTGCACGTTTAAACTATGGTGTAGCCTATAAGATAAGGCAAGTGTGTTATTCAACAAGGAAAGACTGATACCGTTCATGGAAAACGAAGTTTACACACATAGTTCGGCCTATTTATAAGAATATCTATGCCAAATTTTGTTAGAAATTGTCAACCCAAATTGTCCGTTATCATGGAATAAACAGATAGACAGATGATTGAGTAGCTGCCATCTTTAAACGGATAACCAGACTGGGGAAAAAAAATATAGATATGTTGTTAGGCCTAAGCTCAAAGAATGTCCTTGTCATATTTCATTAAAAGTTATTTATGAATTTGACAGTTATTGAGTACCAAATATCTGGACAGACAGATGAAGTGCCAAATGATCGAGTTAATACAGAACTTCTCATTATTTAGTAAAAAAAAAAACTGAAAAAATAAATACCTTAACTATTGTTTCCCTACATCTCACCTTAATCTTGTGAGAGAACAGGGAATTGTGGTTATGAAATAACACCCCCCCTATCCTCACCCCAGATAGCTCCATCAGGAATCAAATCCCGACTATTTGAATCAAAGTTCACCCCACTCACTACCCGAGTGGCAACACATTGCAGGTTTGAATTATGAAACTAAATATCAAATTAATCAGATAATGAAGAAGGTTATTAAACGTTTGAAATATCTTCACGCCTGGTAAATTGTCTCGCCCCTGGGGACCTCTGCGTAATGAGCACGACTTCTTAGTAATTCTATTCCTTTCTTCCTTCCCCCTTACCTCTTTAAATTCACCCATCTTCTACCTACTTTATTTTTTTCTTCTTCACAAAATGTATCTTGCTTATTAATTTATTGGACATTGTGACTTGTTTTAAAACACAACACTTTGAACAGGATAGACTTTGCCCCCTTTCTCTTTTATCTTCTGTGTTCATGATCTATAATAATTGAGCTCAAAATAAGAGAATGATTTATTGATCACTTTGATATAGTTACGAAATTATGCATAGTTGGTTTCATAGTTAGTTAATAGTTGCATAGTTCAGATGTGTTGTTTTTTTTTGTCTAGTTATTATATTCATAATGATGATATAAAAAAACAAAAAGAATCTATCAAACAAGACTCTGTTGTTGCTAGTATTAAATGATACGACACAAATTTTCTCACATAGTGTATTATATATTTGAACAAAATTTTCAAAAATAGAATTCTAATAAACTACTCTTAAGTAAATTTTTATCAGAAAAACTAACACATCCTCTTGTTAGTCACATTTTCTATATATAACTTTAGGTAAAATGTTAAAACATTTTTCGTGAATTTAAAATTTTCTAAAACTAGCTATTTGTAAGTTGGTGACCTGGCGATCTAGGGGTGAGGTGCCAGACCCCTGTGTTGGGGGTCCGGGGTTCAATCCTCAATCCCGGCACAGATTTATCTGATTGTCAAACCATTCCTTCACCTCTGACCAGGCGTGTACTAATCACAGATTGTGAATGTGGGGAATACAAGGCCAACACCATGGTTCGGATCCCACGTTAAACTATAGGTCCTCCATTTCATCTCACAATCACCCTACCATTACACATTAGCATAAGTGCGTACAACCCGAACGGGTAGTAAGATGTGGTAATAATAATAATAATAATAATATTTGTAAGCTAACTTTAAAATATTTTTAATTTGTAAAAATAAAAACCTATTCTTATTTATCATGAAAAACAATTCCAGATATCCATTATAAAATAAATTTCCAAGGCCATTTTAAAAAAATCTTATTTTATAAAACTTGTGAATAAACTACCTTTAAATTATCTTGTTTTATTCAAATAAACATATATTTTAATTTATCATGTAAAATAGACCCACGATACCAATTTTAAACAAAATCGTTGGAGGTATTTTCAAAAAAGGTAGAATTTAAAGGAAATTTGCCCATAATTGCGTTTAAATAGAGTAGAAAGCCATTCATGAAAGTCCATCCTCTGTGACCCCGACCGAGATATGAACCCCAATCATCTCTGCATCAGCAATTCAGTATATTTCAACGCCATAGACCATGCGACCACCAAAACAATCAATGTCTTATCTAGCTCTAGAGGCTAGAAGAACTGTAACCACATTTGCATGCAACAGGAGTGGTAAAACATTTAATAAAATTACATTCTTAGTAATCCCAGCTGGGGCTTACAAACCATTCCTGCCTCATGAACATTTCATTTTATTCCAAGACTGATGCCTTAAACCATACGATCACCTATGTGAGTCTAAACATTAGTTACATCATTGCTTTGTTCTTGTATTTGTTCATTACTGCATGT
Organism: Timema douglasi; assembly: GCA_901482245.1. Taxonomy (NCBI): domain Eukaryota; kingdom Metazoa; phylum Arthropoda; class Insecta; order Phasmatodea; family Timematidae; genus Timema; species Timema douglasi. The sequence continues at coordinate 130,830 of CABEEJ010001017.1, read as the reverse complement.
AACGCCATTGTAACTAACAACTCAATATTAGGTGTTGGGCTAGGGTTGAGGGATGAGTTTTCTAGAGAATGTAACCCATCCAGTCTGACGCACGACCACCTTTGCGGGTCTCTCTACTCCGGTAGACGACTTGTCCAATCGCGGACCTCCACTGTAGTCCTTGTTTATTTTTGTTTTTGTTTTTTTTGTCGGGTACACTGGTCTAACAAGTGGCAGGTCTCGCCGAGAGACTGGTCACTGGGGCACCTGTTGGTGGCGGTTGGATCAGCTATCATGACACCGATGATTTGTGTCTCTATAATCACAGCGGCACACGCACGCTCCAAGAATCCACAATGAGAAGCACGCGGCCAAAACGAAAGGTGGACCTAACACTGGTGGGAAGGAAGGAGGGTGAGGCAGCGAGAGATCAAGAGAGAGAGGAAGAGAGATAAATAACAGTATGAGAGAGAGGCAATGTTTATAGAAGTGCGGTGACAAAGCGAGAAGAAGCAACATAATTACTAGAGCAAAGAGAACGACATTGACAGATTGACAGAAAAATATAAGAAACAAAAATAAGGCAGGATAGACGAGCTGTGATATAAAGAGGGATTTAGTTATAGATAGTGACAAAAAAAGAAGACAAATAACACAATAAATGAAATAAAGACAACATCAAAAGCCGAAAATAGTGATAAACAGTGACATAGTGTAGTGAAGTGTCGTGTATTTTAAGTGAGGAATCGGGTAAGTATAATGGAGGAAGGGGGAGAGAATGACATAAATTAAACACAGTAGTGAGCAGTAACAGGAAGAGTGAGAAAGGAATACACAATGATTGGAAGAGGAAGAAGACAATGATACGCAGTAATATGAATAAACAACAGCCAATAATATATAATTGGGATACATTGATATTAACTAGGCCTAACGTAAATATTAAGGTCATAATATAAAGAGGACGTGATAAACAAGGATAGAAATAAGACGTAAGTGAAATGCAGTCACAAAAATAGAAAGGTTGTGATACACAGTAACAAAAGAGCGATTAGGATATAGACAGTGAAGAGAGGCATTAGATTTATAGGGATAAGAAAAAGAAGACAATTATGGTCAACGGCAGAAAGAGATAATTTGAAAAAGAGATGTCAGTGAAAACAGTAACATTAAAAGGAGCCAGAATTAGACAGTGACCGGAAGGAAGAAATGGAGATTCATAAAATGGAGGACAAGCTTAAAAATTATAAAAAGACGTAAGCATTTATAGGAAGGGACGTAAAAGGAGTAAGGGGTTAGAAAGACGCAGGCAGTGGCAGACAGTGACAGAAAAAGAATACATAATAGACATTTGGTAAAAGAGAAGACACTAGAACTGTAGACAGGGGTATAAACAATAAAGTAGAAATAGAGAGATTAAAAGATAGGAGGTAGATGTATAAACTATGAGAGAAAGAAAGAAGTTTGGAAAAAGTGAATGATAGCTAAAGTATATTATTACCAGAGAACAGTAAAAGAAAAGTTTCAACCAAGACCTTTTAAGACTACTTTTGTTTATCTACATACATTTATCACTTTCCTCTACCAAAGATAATTAAAATCTCGATTAGCGGTCAGTCAGCAAGTCAGTTACTAGAGTTAACAATTGAATACAATTTGCCTGTCACCGGTGAGAATGGGATCTAAGGCGTTTGACTCACACTACACTTGGTTGCCCTTAGCAAGGTAGTTAAATTTTAATTCTCGGCCCAGTACACTTGTGGCGGTGGCTTTCTACATCCTTTTTACATCCTTTTTTTTTCAATGTGGTTTTCCTAACTTGCCTCCACGCTAATACAGGTGCACGTAATTTAAGCTGCCTTTTTAAAATCTACCCTTTAGAGTAAATGTGAGCGCACACTATGGCGTTTAGCATTGACACGGAAAATATTCCCAATTTAGATCTAAACCCCACCATCATCCCCATTTCCATATTCCCGTTTAATTTCTAGTTATTTTCAAATAAAAAATATATAGGTAGAAGAGTCGTAGGAAGACATAAATTATTGAAATATTTGATGAAACTGCATTTATTAAATACTAGCTACACATCACACCCGTTTCAGTGGTTGCGTGGTCTAACACAACGCTCTTGCAGTAGACTGGACTGCCGATGACGGGGAGATCAAGGTTTTGATTAAATAATTGATTTGGATAAGGATTCATATCATGATACGGATATAATCACTTTTTGTTCGCACCCGTATTTTAGTTGACTAATTTCAACAAAAAACGTTTATTGTAACATAACTATAATAATTACATATATTGTCTCGCCGACTTTTTTGTTCATATTAGTGAAAACGTTCAATATGTATAGTACTTTTTTTATGTAATACCAATAGTTTTTGCAGCACACGTGGAGAAAGCATATTTTTAGGAAATTTTTTATACCTTGTGTTAAACTATCGACATTTTTATGAGGAATAAATTTAATTTTCAAAATAAAATATAGCCTATGTTACTCGCTGATATAGTAGCTTTATATTGGTGAAAGAATTTTTAAAATCGGTCCAGAAGTTTTTGAGTTTATCCATTACAAACAAAAAACCAAAAATCAAATCTTTCCTCTTTATAATATTAGTGTAGATTAAGTAAAATAGGTTAATTAATTCATAATATTTTAAAGGGTTGATCAACAATATTCGCCCGTAATAATAATAATAATAATATTTAGCACCGCGTTTACTACCCGTTCGGGTTATACGCTTTAAGTACTAATTACTCTAATGGATTAGGAATTGGGAAGGTTGAATTAGAGGAAGTGAACCCGCATTTGCATGGAGGGAGAGTGGAAAACAATTTAGGAAACCCCCCAGTTCACCCGACCGAGATTCGAACCTCGATCTCCCCGTCCTCAGCAGTCGAGGCCCGTAATAAACCGTTCCAGCAAAGTGTGGGGTTATAATGGTTCAGACCTATTGAAGATTATTAATTAATGATTAATGAGACATCCGCTTCGGTAGCCGCATAGCCGTATAGCTTAAAGGCAGCTATTCTTAACGGGCGGGGGAGGGGGCCACGTAATGTTTTTTGAGGAGCCTCGGAATAATAATTAAAAATGTTATTCGCGTATTACTGAAGTCAATTATCTTAAATATTACGTTGTGGAAGAAAGAATTCGATGATCGTATACATGTAAGTACAGTAGACGCTCAATTTTCTGCGATAATGGAGGAGATGGAAAGCACGTATAGTAGAAATAATGGATATTGCATAAATCCCCATCTGTTTACCATTGCCATTCAAAATTTGCTGTCCTTTGTTTCTACTTATTTATATGAAAAAGGATTTTCCACAATAATAAATATTAAAACAAAGTATCAATTTCATTCTCCCACCACAAGGCATCAGGTACACCTCCTCCAAATCCAACTCTCCTCATAATTAAATACATTAGCTTAATTGGTACATATGCGTGTAACCCAACTGGGCTGTAAAATGCGGTGATAAACAAATTATATATATTTATATATTAATTAATAATGAACCTATTATATTTAAACTTTGATGAATGCATTCTCCCTTTTAAGATCTCAACAATTTCATGTACTTGTGATACTATACTAGATATATTAGTTTATAATAAATTGGAGAAAAAAACAAACTGGGATTTTTTTAGCCGATATAATACACCGTAATATGAATCTACCTTAAGTCTGTAATAGACAGTGTTGAAAGTAATAACTTATAAAACTAAGGACTAAAGATAAGCGCTTATAATGGCGTATCTAATCGGCTCGAGTCGATGCTGGCCGATAAGATGTGATATGGACTGGTGAGTGTCAACATAAAACATAAAGTAGTGAGCCGATGCTGGCCGATATGACGTGATATGGACAGATGGGTGTCAACATAAAAAATAATGTAGTGAGCCGATGCTGGCCGATATGATGCGATATGGACTGGTGTTTGCCAACCTTGAGACGACGAAACTTTGTTAGCATAGTTGATTTTTTTCATATCCATCCACGTTTTATTACACGCCCGGGCTCTCCGCAATATATCATATATAGTAATATTCTTTTAATAAACCTGTTACTTCTAAATACCACTTTTTTTTAAAGAACTATTACACGATTAGTCAAATAATATTACTTGTTATAATAATCTTTAGTCCATAAATAATAAACCCATTAATAAGTTATGTGAAATAAGATAAAATTATGTAAAATTTATTATCATAACTAATGGATCCAATAAACATTGTTTCTCAAAATTTTGGAGATAGAGAACCACCAAATGTAATATATACGTGCACTGAGGGACCACCGGGGCCCTGGAAGAAGAGAGGTGAAAGGGGTATCTTAAATATATTAGGGAAAAACATTATTTCTAGCCAATTTCATTTTGAGAATATAAAAACATAGCAAACATTAATTTATTAAATTAAATGTTTAAAAAATCATACAATTACATTTAATTAGTAAGTAGATTTTTTATAATTCTGAACATATATTTTTTATAGATAACTATTCAGATTTGTTGACTTAAGGTGGGATGGATGGGGACCAGAAAAAGGAAAGTATTTTTGAAGTTTTTCTGGCAAAACTTTTTCTCTTACTAAAATATAACTTCAGTACAAACATAAAATTTAATTTTCTTCACATGTTGACCTAAATAATTGTTGATTATTTGCCATGAGCATAGCGACCTCAAATGAGAAACTTTTTAAATGAAGAGAAGACGTAATTAAATTCACGACACCCTTCACAGATATTCAGGAAATGTTGAGGTCACCATGAGAAGAAAATTAATTTTTATGTTTGTACTAGAGATGGGCGATATATCACTGACTGTGATTTTTTCACCGATACCATTTGATCACTGATACTCCCAGTTACTCGATCTCAAAAGTATCGGTGATTGAGAAATCAGTGATCGGAGATACTCGCATACTCGCAATACTCGCAATACTCGCAATACTCGAGCTACGGAGCTAGTATTGCTTCTTTTTCTAGACACTCGAATAAATACTCGCTTCACGGCCTTTGTTATTCTTTTATTTTTTATTTTCTACCAACTAATTGAGAATCGACCTTATTGACTGGCATGTTTTACGTGTTATTTCTATTTAAAACACTTGATCTCTTAGAGCTCATTTATCAAAAACAGTATAAGATTGCTACGTAAAAATGACTTTGTTGTTAAGAGCAAAATTCAAAAGCAAGCTTACTAAGCAAATCACATTTCGGATTCTTTTTAAAAGTAGGCTACGAAAAAAAATCACATAACACAAATTACATAACATTTCACTATAAAATACTAAATAACATATTTTATTTCTCTATTTTTCAATTGTATTAAACTTCTTAAAACGCATACTTTTGTATTGACTGTACATTAGTCAGGCAACACGAAACCCGGAGATTAGGTAGCTGTATGTCAATAATGTCAATGTCAGTGCCGAGTGCCGACAGAAAGAGCTTATGTTAAGTCTTTAAGTATCGAATTCCATTGCAAACCGCCAAACTTCCAAGTAATTAGTTTTCCTTTCAAGTTCCAACCGACAACCGAATGTCATGGGATTATTCGAGTAAATAGTAAATACCCAGTACTCAGAAATACTCCATACTCATACTCGATACTCGATACTCGATTGTACGCGCCTACCCGGACAGCAGCTAAATACTAACAGTGAAAAATCACTGGTATAAATCACCGATATTTTAAAATCACAGTCACTGTATTCACTGATATCGTAAAATCACTATTTTTCCCATCTCTAGTTTCACTGGGGCCATAAAAACTGCAAAAACACTTCCCTTTTCTCACGATCCCTTATATCCCACCGTAAGGTACAAATTTACTTTTTTATTTGACTTGTGTCTACTGATAAAACAAATACAGACTAATATGGATATTTCAGATTTAATATTTTGTATTTAAAATTTTTGTATTATATGTGATAAATATAGATTAGTCGAGTTCTATATTTATCAAATCCAAATCTTAAATTTTCTTTCTAATCTCGAATACAATTTCTAAACATAAAAACTTTAAAAATGCAACATTTTAATTTTAGGGGAAATATTTAAAATGTAATTTAAAAAATGTTGTGCTTAGACTGGGTGTCACTGACAAATTTCAATCTATTTGTCAAGTATATTACGTCATAGACAGGTACAGATTATGTAACTCATCATTTGAAACCTCCTGCTCTCCCCAGTATCTTCATCTCTTTTTTGCAAAAAATATCTTCTTAAACACCTTGTTTTCAAACATACCAAGTTTGTTTTCGTAATGTAAGGTAAAAGACCACGTTTCACACCCAAAGAGAATAACCGGTAAAATTATTGTTTTGTGTATTCTGAGATTTACTTTACTTTACAGCAGTAAAGATGTCAACAACTTACTGACCGAATAATATCATGCATTTCCTGGTTGTATTATTTTCCTGATTTACAATCTAATATCATTATTACTAGTCAGAATTGTTCCTAGATATTTAAACTCATTAACCCTGTCAAATGATATGTTGCTCTAAGTAATCTCTAAATCAACCTCCTCAACCTGTGTTCTCTCTGGGATCATATGTTAAGTCTTTTCAGTTTAAATTCTAATCTTATTTCCTTACTAGCTTATAATGAATTTCAACATTTCTTGCCACGCCATCCCTACTATTACTTAACAAAACTAAACCATCGGTTTTTTATAGAACCACATAACCATTTGGATTATACTCTTATGTACTAACTATGCTAATGTAGCACTGCATCTTACTACCCGCTCGGGTTATACGCACTTACGCTAATGTGCAATGGTAGGGTGATTGTGAGATGAAATGTAGGACCTACAGTTTAACGTGGAATCCGAACCACGGTTAGATAAATCTGTGCCGGGACCGAGGATTGAACCCCGGACCCCTAGCACAGAAGTCTGACACCTTACCCCTTGACCGCCAGGTCACCTAACTAACTATGCTAATGGGCTAGGGATGAGAAAGGCTAAATTTAGAGGAAGTGTACCCATCCTTGCATGGAAAGAAATAGAGAGATAGATAGTGGGAAACCATTTAGGAAAAACTACCTAAAGTACACCCGACCAGAAATGAACCACGATCCCCAGCATCAGTAGTATAATATATTGTGAGAGTAGCGTTTTAGACTCTGCGCCCACCGAATCTGATTAATGCTGTTTTAATTTAAAATTGTGACGTTCACCAACATTAGATAATTTGTGGAATATTTCAAACATATTAATTAATATCAGATTGAAAATAAGGAAAATAATGTCTACGTATACAATAGATAGCTATATTAATAATAAAAAAAATTATATTTCTTCTTTTTTTTGATCTTGGGGAGCTTATTATTAAAAGAAACTTACGTGGACAGCTAACCACTTTAGACGAGTTAGTTACATTTTAAAAAAACTTCTTCTCTTCCAGCTGTTTGCCTTTTTGTGCTCAACGTGTTCATGACCTTGGTAAAAACCACCACTCATTAATTTAATATACAAAATACAAGATACATTTATTTATCTACGCCCTCATTAATTACCTTGCACTGGGCCTGGGCCTTTCGCCAAAAATGGGATCAGCTGTGGACGCATTTACAAGAGTCCTAATTCAGGTTGGATAATTAATGTAAAGTTATCTATATAATGTTTGTACTAGATATGTTTATGATGTATATGCTGACACTTGTCACGTGTGTTTCTACTTTTTTTCTGGCCACATAAAGGTTTAAGATCTCTATAAAGTGATACCACTAAAACCTAATTATTTAGATTTTGGTAAGGTGTTTAATTGAGTGTAATTGATTAGTGATTCATTTATATGGAATACCAGAGAGCTTGTTGATTTAGATTAAGGTTACACAAAATAAAATAATATTTTATCAGAAACATCCCATCTTCAACTAGAATTTGTTAAAATGTATTATTTCTAGTAAGCTTAGAATAAATATAATTATATATATAAATAGTTTTGAAACTGGAATTCAAGTTTCATTACTGTCTAAATATAGTAAGTAAATATTAAATTTAATAATTCGACCTATCTATATCTTATTTATATTATTAGCTCCATCCAATGCTTCTCAAATGTATAAGGACACACCTTATTTGGTTTCTTTTTTATTACGTACTTGTATATTTGAGAAAAAGTCTTACCTAAGACATCTGTCTTAAAGTACGGGGGAAAAAGTTTTTTATTAAAGTTCTGTTTTTCTATCACTAATATTAAGAAATTTATAGTTTTTTGTGTGTTTTTCTTAGTAGGAAATTTTTTGTATATATTAAAGCACCTGTAGCTCATAATTCATTTGATATAAAATTGTGAAAAGTAGCTGAAAAATTGTATTTCTTAGAGTAGGTTTAGTAAACCATAAATACAAATTTTAAAAACATTTCAACGTTAGGGTGTTAGATAAAAAAATTCCAGAAAGGTGATTAAATTATGTTTTTCTTAACTTTAAATATCTAATTCGTAATTCAAATTTTAAGAGTATTTTAATCAGTTCATATAACAGCCACGTACACTATCAACTGATTGAAATACTTTTAAAATATGAATTACAAACTAGATACTTAAAATTACGAAATAAACAGAATTTTATAACTTTTCTGGAAAACTTTGAACCACCACCACAACCTTTTTTTTTTATTTTTGCTTACGATTCACTAAACTTACTCTAAAGACGCATTTTCAGCTACATCTCACCATTTTATGGCAAATTATGTATGAGCAACAGGTGCTTTAATATATAAACAAGTATTTTTTTACGATAAGAAAAACACATAAAAGATCATAAACTTCTTAATATTAGAGATAGAAAGCCCTGACGTTCACCAAAATACATATTTTTCCCCGTAATTTAAATAATATGTGTTAGATAAGACTTTACTCAAATGTAAAATTATATATGTAGTCAAAAATAAACCAAATAAGGGGGTGTCATATATTTTAGAAGCACTGTATGTCATTAAAATGAAGTGTGTTTTTTTGTGTGTTTTTTTTGTCTGTCATGAGCATTGCGTGATATATAACGCATGAAGAGGTCTGAAATTTTAAAATTAGTAGCCCTGTGCACAAACATATTCACTTTGCAGCTAAAATTTAGAATTTTTTATTACATTTTTTAAAATTATATTAAGAACTGGGCTGGAAGAACTAAAATGAAGAGATTTTTTCTGTCTATTTGAAGTAAAGCAGAGCGGGGTTCTTCTGCTAGTTTGTAATAAAAAAAATTAATATTAGGTCTATATTATCGCAGTAATCATAAAAATAGTTCAAAATAAAAAATATGTGTATGGTCGCTATTGCATCATTTTGGAAGCGTCTTAACTTTATTGATAATAATGATGATAATAATAATAATAACAATAATATTATTAGTAATAATAATAATACGTATCACCATGTCTTACCACCAGTATGGGCTATACGCCTAAGTACTAATTACTAATTAGAAAGGTCGAATATAGAGTAAATGAACCCACATTTGTGTAGAGGGAGAGTATAAAACCATTTAGGAAAACCACCCCCACCAATTCACCTGAGTGAGATTCGAGCTTCGATATCCCCGTCCTCGGAAATCTTGCTAAACACGAAACTAGCGCTTTAGCTAACTACTTCACTGAGGCGGGCTACGTTATTGTTAAATTATTTCAACTTCATTTATTGCTTTTGAATATTTTTAAGGGTTTTTAATGAATTATTGAAAATTTGAACACATATCTATAGTTATATTTTTAGCATTTATTGATTATTTACTTAATAAAACTAGCCTCCTTTAAAAAATAAGTTACACATATCCAAGGATAAGCTCATCAGTCATCACGAATTCGTTAACTATTCTTGGGCTCACCATTGAATCAAACCAGAGTTATTTTAATAGCTGCTGGTCTGTGAGCCATGCGGACAAACGCTGATAACAAACCATCAGCCCCTTAGCGGGGACAAGGTAGGCCACTCTCCCGTACAAAGACCGCGATGATGTCATGCGGGTTGCCTAGAGCAGCGCTCCCAAGGGAGCAGCCCTGCGACAAGGGATAAGACCTCTTCCAGTGACCACTGTTAGAGGGGAGGGAGTTCGGCTCTGGTGAGGTCCCTAGTCCTGTCATAACTCACTGCTCCCCTGGTGGTGGGTGTTTATATCAACCGCTAGTCAGGCAAACGTTCTCAAGAGACTTACTGAGGTCACTTCGCTGTTGTATTATGGGTTAAGGTTCTGTCTACCCCTTTAGTGTTCTTAAGAACATTTTAGTTAGTTGTTTTTGTTGAAAAAATACCATAATAACCGAATTAATAGCTATTTGTGGGCTTTCAGAAATACCACCATCGTGATGTTATCGACAATATTTTCAATACAACTTGAGCCAACCTGGTTCGTCTTGTGTCTAGGACCCCTTATCATTATCACACTAGACTAAATAACTAGCCACTGATCTACAACTTAAGCCATCCTAGTTCGTATTGTGTCTAGGATCCCTTATCAACATCACACTAGACTAAATAACTAGCCACTGATCTACAACTTGAGCTATGCTGGTTAGTCTTGTATCTAGGATCCCTTATCATTATCACACTAGACTAAATAACTAGCCACTGATCTACAACTTGAGCCATCCTAGTTCGTATTGTGTCTAAGATCCTTTATCACTATCACACTAGACTAAATAACTAGCCACTGATCTACAACTTAAGCCATCCTAGTTCGTATTGTGTCTAGGATCCTTTATCACTATCACACTAGACTAAATTCTTAACCCCCTCAACCATTGTATCCATTATAAACAAATCACAGTTCCTAAAATAGATATTGCATTTTGAATTAATTGCTATTGTCCTTAAAATAACCAACTATATTAGAAATAGTCATATTATATAAGGGTGTATAAATTTTTACAGGGGAATTTTTCAAACTGAAAAACCTTTTAAAAAATGACTAATGTGTTGTCAAAACATGACATATCCTCAACAATGAACCGCAAGAAGGAAATGACCAGGTCAATGTTTCACACACAAGCCACAACGATTTTAATACAATTATGACGGGGATGTTAAGTTCCATAAGCTGTCTTTTATTTGGTAGTATAGGCTACACAAGACAAATTTACATACGTCAAGAAAAGACAGGTGAGCTTCAAATGTGACGTCATCAAACGACGTGATGGAAGGCTGTTAGGACAGCTGTACAAACATATCGTTAAAAATAACGCCTAAGCTATAATAATTAGATAAAATTTTAGTAATTAAGATTGTTATTACCTCTACATGACAGTTAAGTGAATATCAATTACATGTGATACATTAATGCCCAAAATTATTACACTTATATTTTTTAATTTAACATGACGTGCATCGAATTAATAATTCTATCTGGAGTAGTTTTAATACTAATCGCAACATTTTACTAGAGTAGATATTATTTTGATTTTGATTTTAGTTGAAATGGTGATTTAAGAGGCTGACATTCTAAATTAGGGAATCTATGTTATTCCGAGTACTTAGATGTGTGATTATTCATATTCTACCCAATTAAATAATGTTACACATCAATTTGTATGATTAACACAATTGGCTCGATCATTCTTTATAAATAATACAATCAGTGTCCACACATGTAACTCTACAGTCCACCTACATTTAAATCATTCTTATTTCTTTATATTTAGTTTATATAACTTTAAACATAGTTACGATGAAATATAAATCTTCGACACTTTTTTTTTCTATTTTTGCTATCCGTATTTTAATATGCCTAGTATGGTAAAAAGTGAAGTAATGGTGATTACAAGACAGAGAACAAGGACAATAAAGGTGAGAGAACAGGATGGAGTATATTTGAAAGAAGAAAAGAGCGTAACATACGGTATATTGGTAGTGTGATTGAGGCAAAAGTGGGCAGCAGAAAAAGATATTGTTAGACGACGAGGGCAGCATTGAGAAGTTTTTTTTACAGGTGTGTAAGAAACCTGTAGGGAGAGTTCTTCTATAGGTGTGTAAGATACCTACTATAGAAAATAAAAGTGCCCCTGGAGTGTAAGGATGTGTTATATAGAGCATACTTCATACCCATAGTTACGTATGTAGAGGAAATTTGGACTTTGGATGAAAGAAACGAGGAAAGTGGAGGCCATGGGTATGCAGTTTTTGAGGAATATGTTAGCTGTCACCATAATATATAGGATTAGTAACGAAGATGTACGGTCAAGAGTTGGGCTACAAGGGGTACATCCACATGAGATAGTTGAGGAAGCAAGGATGAAATGGTATGGACACGTAACGAGTATGGAAGGGGAGAGGATTCCAAGAATATTAATGGATATGTAGTATGTAAGTAAGAGACCTAAAGGGAGACCAAGGAAGAGATGGGAGGAACAGATAACAGCAAGTGTGCAAGTGAGAGAAGGAGAATGGAAGAGAGTGCAGGAGGAAGAATGGTGGCAGGAAAAAAGTAGATGGAGGGATTTTATTAAACGGACCTGGCCACAGGCTGGAAACAATTCATAATTATGATGATGATGATGATGATGATGATGATGATGATTTTACTATTTACACTCCGTCTATCCTGAAAGGTAGGTAGCAGTATTATCTTGACAGATTACAGTATGGCCTTATTTTACAATCTGTGCCATAGTGTAACACGTCGAGGTAAGCGTGATATTCTTTACTTACAAGCTACACCATGATGGAACCATACAAGACAAGCTTGCTACTTTTACTGGGAAACAAAGTACCATTAATATTACCTCATCCCTCACGTATAGTACATGCAAATACTTTATGGCAAAGACCATTCTGGTGAATCCACAACCAGTCAATGTGTTGACAAGCATCTGATACAGGATGAGGATATTAATAGAGAAGAAACGTAGAAGAATGTACATGGATGCTGAAGTTAAAACCATCTATTGGGGAAAGCATCCTTGAAGCAGTAGATTGGGAATCGATCCATGTGATTAAGCCTTTCAGTAACAGTATTGGCTAAATAAAAATAAAAATATGCTCATAAATATACTCGTTTACATCTAATCGCGTCTGACAACTTAGCTCAGTCGGTAGTGCGTCTGTCTACTGAGTTAGGTGTCACGGGTTCAATTCCCAGAATGTCCAAAAATGTGCAATCAATTAAAATATGGGTTTACAATTTCACGTTGATAAATTGATGGCCGGGGACTGGATGCTGTGTCAGTCCTAGTCGTAAGATAGTTTATAAGGCATATGAAGCTACGATGAGCCTAACCAGCCGGTAGTGGAAAATATATAGCTTGAATAAAAAACTGAACCAGGACACAGTAATGGATATAAAAAGTAAAATATCCCAATGCATCAACATATTTTGATAAAAATTATATTATTTAAGGCTTGCATAATATTGCTCCCCCTATCACACTTTTATTGAAAAAAAATTTTTGAGTTCCGTGTATTTTAATTAATAAATTAAGGGTACAAATAGAAAAGAAAGTGACACTAAACACAATTTCAAGGAGAACCACTTTAATATCGCAAACCTCAAAAGGACCTCAGCAAATACCTTTTTTTTAAATTAATTTAAATGGAACGAAGACCTCTTTTAACCATAATCTAAGGGGCATATAAGGTCTCATGATCGTCTAACAGATAGAAGCACTAACCCAATTTGATCTAAAATTGGAATCTTCACATTCCCCCCCCCCCTCCCCCCGTACCCTTCAAATAGAAGTAGATCAATTATATTCGACTTTACAAATTACTTATGCTAAAAAAAAAATTACGGAACACCAAAATATTATTTGTATTTTTTGTGAGAAATTGTACGTCAAGGTATGCGATATTGATTTGAAACCGCAAATAGGCCAAATAACTCAAATAAATAACACATGCCTTACAGTATCATTCAGCTTAGATCCACATAATAAAAACTGGGTAGGGATGTGTGAAGCTTGGAAAATTTCGACTTCACCTCAATTAATCATCTTCGAATACACTTCTAAAAATATTTTAGCTACGATAGTTACGAGTCAACTCCAATAAATAAATATTTACATTTAAAATTTACCTCAATTTTTGTCACTCTTGGTTGTAATATATATTCTGTTTACTCTGTAAGGTAGTAAACAGTCTTACCTTGATTAATTACACTATGGCCTTAGTTGATAAGATACAACATAGTGTAACAAAGCAAGACAAAATTACTACAGGTGGGATTGTGAGGGCGCGAGAAAAGACCACTGTTTTTTGAAGTTTTTAAATAAAAACTTTTTTTTAAATATAGAGTTTAATTTTCTTCATTTGGTGATATCACAATTGTTGAATATATGTCATGAGCATAGTTGTATCGGATGATAAGCTTTTTAAACAAAGAAAAAAGTTATCGTTAAATTTCAGAACGTCTTTGACAGACATACAAGAACAGTTGAGGTCGCTGTGTGAAGAAAATTAAACTATATGTTTGTACTAATAACTATCTGATTTATTTTGACAATTTTTTAAAATATATTTTGATAAAAAAAACTGCAAAACTATTTCCCTTGATGTGCGTTTTCTACACTCCTGTTTAAAGGAAAAACGAGGGTATCTTACAAATGAATTTTAACATCACCTAAATCTAAAGTAAAAAAAATGAACTTTGTAATAAAAACTGTATTTATAAGCTTGGACTAAAATATGTTAAAACATGTTTGCAATAAATCATTTTGTAATTTTTATTTGGTTTGTATGCAAAACATGTTTTCCACCAAAGAAAGAAAACTTGATTAGGCTTCAACCATAATACATACATTCAATTGTATCGCAAACGTACACTTCGCACACCCATACTTTATTTTTATATATTTAGTACTGCATCTTACTACCCGCTCGGGCTATACGCTTAAGTACTAATTACGCTAATGGGCTAGGAATTGTTAAGGTTGAATTTAGAGGAAGTGAACCCGCACTTGCGTAGAGGAAGAATGGAAAACTATTTAGGAAAAACCACCCCCAGTTCACCCGACCGAGATTCGAACCTCGATCTCTCCGTCCTCAGCAGTCTAGCTGAAAAAGAAACTAGCGCGTTAGCTAACTACACCACCTAGGTTGGTCATACTCATCTTAAACCTTAAGCTCTCCAATATCAGTGCAAAGAATGTAACCACGTGAAAATTCAGACTATCGTTAAAATAATATATTCGTTTAGTCACCATCTGTTATTGAACCAGGGTCCTTTATACCAGTGTTCATAAGAAATTTAGTGATGGATGAGCACTGAATTAAAGTTACGTGCACTGGGGGACCAGAGGGAAGAGATGAAAATTTTCCGGGAAATTTAGAATTGGAAAATTTTCTGCAGGGGCAGTTTGCGATCGCGGGGTTATATTGTGTAGGGGGCACTTAGAGCCTACTATACTTCAAAATATAGTGTGTTAAGAGACAAATGGGTTATAAGAAGGGAGAGGGGATACGGGAGTGTGGGGTGTATAGGAAGCACAGAGGATATAGAGGGGGGGAGGCAAATGTCGGGCCAACCTTAAAATTATTTTAAATAAAAAATCAAAGTATGATTTATGAACATAGCGGTTCTACAAAGGCTCGTATTCATTTGTTTCTTTACTACTTTTTTTAGCACCACGTCTTACTACCCGTTCAGGTTGTACGCATATGTACTAATTATGCTAATCTACACTAATACTATAAAGAGGAAAGATTTGTTTTTTGTTTGTAATGGATAAACTCAAAAACTACTGGACCTATTTTAAAAATTCTTTCACCAGTATACAGCTACATTATCAGCGAGTAACATAAGATATATTTTATTTTGAAAATTTAATTATTTTTTTTAAATTTAATTTATTCCTCATAAAAATGTCGATAGTCACTCATATTTTATGGTAGAGTCTATGATGATTCTTCAATATGTGTGTTGAAAATAATAATGCCGGGGGGCGGGGAGGAAGGTATAAGGGTCTAGTGTGTTATAAATAAATAAGGTTTGATTGAGAGGAATTGCACCCGCATATGCATGGAGTGAGTTTGGAAAACCATTTAGGAAAATATACTCTAATTAAAGTTGATCTAGATTTGAGTTGCGATCTCCCCATCATCGGCAGTCCAGTCTATTGCGAGGGTGACGCCTTAAACTACGCTGCCACCGAAGCTGGCTACATGTCCTCATAAATTCTATTTTCATCATACTTACTCATTTAGTTTAATAAAATGCGTGTAGCCGGCTGGAAAATTAAAATCGGGGCAAAAAATAAATAAAAAATAAGCAAACTCAAAATGGAAAGTAGTTCTGCGCATAGCCGTAACAAAATAAAAGTCGTCGCAGCTACTTTAGCAAGATAGCCGCTCGCCTTGCCCGCACAGGAATGTGTCTGCGTTCATTCAGAGTAATAAAGGCAAACACTTTCCCGATAATCCCATTAGTTACACCACTGACTTCTGAAAGTAGCAGATCATTTATCAAACTGGATGCCACTGGTCAATTCCAAGGGGAGGCTTATTTTTACCACCATTTTCTTGAAGTAGATCTAAAAGTTATTTTCTTGAAGTAGTTCCACCAACTACTGTATTGAAGTAATTTTTCTAATCTAGTTATTTAAGTAATTCCACTTTATTTAGATAATTCCAAAAGTTATTTTTTATAATTAGTTCCACAAGTTACTTTCTTGAAGTAATTTCACTACTTTATTTAAGTATTTCTCCTAGTATCTTTCTTGCAGTAGAGTATTTGGTTACTTTCTTGAAATAATTCATAAGCTATTTTCTTGAGCTTCAGTAGCTACTGTATTTAAGAACTCCCACTGATTGATTTCTTGGAAACATTATATTTACTTTCTTAAAGAAGTTTAACTAGATACTTTCTTCGAGAAGTTTAATTAATTACTTTCTAGAAGAAGTTATACAAGTTATTTTCTTGAAGGAGTTAGACTAGTTACTTTCTTGAAGAAGTTATATTAGTTACTTTCTTTAAGAATGCATACTAATTACCTTCTGGAAGAGGTTCCACCAGATGTTTTATTGAATAAGTTCCATCACTTTATTGAAGAAATTAAACTAATCTTTTCATGAGAAAGTTCCACCAGCTCATTTCTTGAAAAATTTAATCTAGTTAATTTCTTGAAAAAAAATTGCACTAGTTACTGTTTTGAAAAGGTTCCACCGGATATTTTATTGAAATACTTCCCACAGTTACTTCTCAAAGTCGTTCCATTAGTTATTTTATTTAAGTAGTTCCACAATTACTATTTTGAAGCCGTTCCACTATATTGGATACTACTCCTGAGGGAACTGCATGGTTACTACTGGGAAATAGTGTTGTCATTTCCTTGTTTTCGTGTGGTCAAGCTCCCCTCAAATATTAGACAATCTTTGCATCGCTGGTTAGCCGAGGTTGCCAGTAGCTCCTTCTTATCCCAGAACACCACTTTCCAAAATAACTGAAAGTGAAGAGATTTAGCAACAGTTAACAGAGAAAGAGCAGAGTAAATATTTTCTCCATGTGATCTGCAGCTCTCTTAGTGCTGATATTGGGTGTGGTCATTACTGTCTTATCGAACTGATATATATTCTAAGAAAAATTAATCCCTAAGGAGAATTTTGAATAAAACTACTTTTACTAAATAATATGGGCTACATGCAAGGCCGTAGCCAGACAATAATTTCAAGGGGGGCTTGGTGGGCAAATCCCCCAATTGCCGGAAGCTAGAAAAAAATGCTAAATTATAAACATTTCTATAAGCTCTCTGAAGTAACATAACCCCCTAACACCCGAAGGCTAGGCAATTTCTAATTATTAAACACCTCTATAAGCTATTTGAAGTGTTTTTTTATGGCAACATAGCACCCTAACACCTGAAGGCTAGGAAAATTTCTAATTATTAAACACCTCTATAAGCCCTCTGAAGTGCTTTTAATGGTAACACAGCGCCCTAATATTTACTTGTTTCTTAATTTTGATATGGTTTTAACCATAAATTAAGCCATATATATTTTGTTCATAAAATTTCGGGGGGGGGGGAGGTGAGCCCCGCCCCCCAGGCTACGGCCTTGGCTACATGTATTGGGAAGGAATTATTTACTATATTTTTAGCACGTTATTTAGAAAATAATAAAGAACAATTAACTATATTTCTGAAGGAAAAACTTTTTTTTCTTTACCACATCTTACTGTACGCATATTAACTACTCTATTGGAGTATGGATAAGGAAAGGAGCATTTTAGAGGTGATATAACACTATTTGCGGGAGAGGAGTGAGGAAAACTATTTAGGAAAAACACCCCAAGTTCATCCAACTGATATTCGAACCCCGATCTTCCCGTCATCAGCAGGTCAGTTCAAAACGAGAGTGATGCCTTAAAATCGTTGATCATTTGGCCACTGAAGCGGGTAAGTTCTTAGTAAAAACTTTTTCTGTGTGTGTTTGTAACATAAATATGATACATTACAATCTACACTAATATTATAAAGAGGAAAGATTTGATTTTTTGTTTTTTTGTTTGTAATGGATAAACTCAAAGATTACTGGGCCGATTTCAAAAATGCTTTCACCAATATAAAGCTACATTATCAGCAAGTAACATAGGCTATATTTTATTTTGAAAATTTAATTTATTCCTCATAAAAATCTCGATAGTTTTACACAAGGTATAAAAAAATTGCCTAAAAATATGCTTTCTCCACGTACGCTGCAAAAACTATTGGTATTACATAAAAAAGTACTATACATATTGAACGTTCTCACTAATATGAACAAAAAAGTCAGCGAGACAATATATGTAATTATTATAGTTATGTTACAATAAACGTTTTTTGTTGAAACTAGTCAACTAAAACACGGATGCGAACAAAAAGTGATTATATCCGTATCATGATATGATTCCTTATCCAAATCAATTATTTAATAATTTAGGCTTTTACGTAGGAGTAAATTACTTTTTAAATTATTCAAATCGGTACATTGGTTTTAAAGTTATGAAGAGTATAACTAAATCAAAATTTTCGTGATAATTACTGCAAACCACTCTATGGAACAATGCATATATGCTAGGTAGGCAAACTGAAATGTTACTATCGCGGGCAGCAGCTAGTTTACAATAAAGGTGTAGGGATGAGCACGGTAGAATTTAGAGGGAATATACCTCAATGCAAGGAGTGAGGTCTAAGTACTAATTACTCTCGGTAAACTCAGCAGATATTTTAACCATGACCTCCTTGTCATCAGCAAACCAATCGAAATGAGGTTGATGCATCAATAAACTCTATTGTTGGTGACGACGAGGTCAAGGTTCAGTGTCCCAGTCTAGGGCGCTACGTGTGGCTCTTCACATGTGATAAATCATGACTTTCTTCATGATAATGAGTGTAAAATTATCTCAAATCAAATTAAATATAGTAGGATTTTGGTCGGAAGAAACTTTTAGAAAAAAACAAACAATTTTTTTCAGTAAACATTGCTATAATTTTACTTAATTACTATTATTTTATAGGCATTGATAATATTATATGTCAAATTTTACAACGGAAGATCTCATGAGTTGACGTATGAATACTTTAAATTATATCTAGTAGCTTTTATAGCTTTTGATCAAGGTTTTTACTAAGAAAATTTGACCTTGGAAGGCATAATCCTTCCAGAAGCCTATGTTTAACCTTTCCCCTTACACATAATACCACTGACAAAGGCGTCAGTCTTGTTTTGTCCGGTTTGTTGGTGACAGGGAGGTCAGGGATCGAATTCTGACATTGTGTACTGAGGGTGAGTTTTTAAGTTGTTTTCTAAACTCCCTCCACACAAATGTGATTATAATTTCTCCTAAAATTCAACCGTCCTCACCCCTACCTCATTAGTGTAAATATGATGATAGTATAAACGGGTAGTAAGGTGGAAAATAAATAGCACAAAGGTATGACGTATTGGGGGTTGTTTGAAGCTGGTATTGTATTATTGCTCCAGTCTTGACGTGAAGACAAAACTTTCACTGCACCGGGATCTAAACCAAGAAGTGGTCTGGTCCAAGTTTAATAAGTACGACTCCTCAGCACCCGTGACCCTTTCCGGTGGTATACATCAACCAAAGTCACGTGTGTCATCTGAAGTGTGTTTTAACAAGCTTAGTGGAGTCAAGTGTGTGTGATCCGATCCCGACCAAGCTCCTGCAACAAAATACGACGCGGCCGCGCAATTAACTAATGACTCGTGAGGAGCAAAGTGTTCACAATCACTTACTCATTCTCTCACCTGGTAAGCCGGGCCGAGCGTTTGGCCGCTTTTTGTGCTCATTCGGGAGGAGTGGAAGATTATTTTGGTTTAACTTGTCTTATTTATATATTTATAGTGACTTGAAAGTTGAGACGCCGTTACACAACCCAATTTTCATAGGAAGGAGCATTTATAAAAAAAATAAAAAAAAAATCGCGTTTGGGCTACATCACTTGTATCGAAAAGTTTAGCCAGTACTAATGTACCGTTGCCCAGGGAACGCTCGACTGTACTAATAGTAGGCCTACATCCTTTTCAGTGGAGGCTCTTTCCATGCCCCGATGAGATGAGATTATGGTGATGGGGAGTATGAGGGTGTGTAACTGTGGAAACACTTAAATTTGACTTAAACCTAACCAGCCAAACCCTTGGTGACCTTTGGGGTAGTTCCCCTTTCGAGAAAAATACCCAAGGTACCAGCCGGGGATTGAACGCTGGACCCCTAGGCTCTTAATTAGGTGCACTGACCACTCACTACATCACGGGGCCGGTTTCTTATAGAAGACAAACACATAATTTTGCAGACAACATTGATAACAATTCAACACTGTAGTAACACGCTTTGATGGTCGCATGGTCTAAGGTGTCACTCTCACAACAGACTAGACTGCCGATCACAGGGATATCAGCGTTCGAATTTCCATCAGGTGTACTGAAGATGGTTTATCCTAAATGGTTTTCCACTCTTTATCCACGCAAATGTGGAATCACTTCCTCTTAATTAAACCTTCTTAATCGCTAACACATTATCGTAATTAGTAATACATATATGTATAGCCCTTATGGGTAGTAAGACGTGGTAATAAAAAAAACACGGTATTAAGTACATTGGCAGTTAATAAATGTAATAAAACTGCTTTCATTTAATAATACGCCAAGTAACATGATCCACAGCTGTCACTTTTGATGTATAGTATTTGTACTGATACAATCATCACATTGTAATAATAAGTGTGTTTGTATTTTCTAAAATGTCCTTCCTACCGTGTTTTTACGGTACCATTTGTAGATTTAACTACCGTGTAAAGAGAATAATACAAGTTCAAACCAGTTCCAATTATTTAAAGTTAAGTCAACAACATATTTATAATTATAACCAGTTGACTAGCTACAATTTACTTAAACTGGCTAATAAAACAAATCGGGATGAGGAGTGTCAAATTTAAGAAAACTTTACCACTATCTTTAGAAGAGAAAAGTTAAACAAAAAAGGAATGTAAGTTCCAACTTTAATACACCCTCTGGGGATTGAACGTTGTCCTTCCGAACATGATTCAGGAACGTAAACCGCTTAACCATCCCTTTTAAATCTGTATTAAAAATAAAATTACCATGTTAATTTTGTTTTAATTTAATATTTATGTAAAGATTCATCCTTGTACTCGTTCAATTATCGTGGGTTGGGTGAACAGTTGCCTAGATTAAATTTGCTTGTAAGTTCAGTACTGATAGAGTTCCGTGTTTAGAAAGTGTGCGCTAAATACTGTATTATTACCATTGCTATTATCAATTTTAATAATCGTGAGAAATCTCACCTTTTAATTTTATTTCCAGGCAGGCAATTTTCTTATCAGGTTAGGTTAGTCACTTTATTCAAAGATGCATAAAGAGTTTAAAAAAAATTGTAATACAACTTACGGAGAAAGAGAGGGGTAGAATATGGAAGTATGCTCTCAACTGTCATAAGCTGAGGCTCAGCTTGATGTCAGACTGGCCTTTGTAAATTATACGCTTGATTATTATAGATCAGACTTCCCTCTTTCCTTTATTTCTTGAGCGAGATTCATAAAAATTAACGAGCCCGAATTACTTTGTTGGTCTAATTACAAGAAAAACGTGCCAGAATTCACTAAATGCCACATTTCCTCTCTCTCTCTCTCTCTCTCTTTCTCTCGCTCTAGTTTCTAGTTCGTGTAAAAACATGTAAACGAAGAGTGAATTGTGGTTACGACGAATTTTTTTTTATCGTTCGCAACCAGACTCACTTTTATTCTAACAAGATCCCGTGTAATTTTCTAATCGCTACGTAATAGTTTACTTATTTTAAATAAGTAATATGCATGTAGATTCTCAGGTACATCAAGTTTATATCGACTAAACGCATTCATGTGGTAATCCCGAATGTTCTTACAAGGCTAGAACCTAAAAGAGTTATGATTTCGTAGCATCCAGATAAAAAACACTTGGTCTATATAATTGTATTCTATGAATAAGAATTACCATATCTGTATATTTTATTGCGGGGGGGGGGGGCTGGTAAAGGAGGGAGTGAGAAGTAAATTACTATATGGCAATGTATATTATGCAGAGTAAAGTCTTTCTATCATTATTTTGAAAATAAATCGATGGCTTGGGAATAATTTTATGTTAGTAGTACTTTCTTACAGGTGTCTGGCATAAATTTATATATTTGTCAAACAAAGTGTTTGAAACGTTTCATTATAAATAAGCTACAATATTTTGTTTAAATTAACATAATTTTATAAATATTCAATGAAAATTAATCTCTTTGCTCTAATTTCTTAGTACTTCACACATTTAATGTGTTTTACTATTATATTATTAAATAATGTTAACGCGAGTTTAAAATATTTCCTTTCATCCCGTTGTTTTATACTGAGGCGAGGCAAAGTTTAAATTCAAGCCTATGTTTTATATGTCCGAACACTTTTTTTTTTACACTTGAACTTATACTAAGAAGGAGAGTGAAGATCTCGTTCTGTGGATGAGAACACCAAGGCACCTGATTGCGTTGCCCAAATTACTCTAAAGAGTTGTTTTTTTAGAATTCTGATCACGTCAAAGTTTCTATATTCTTACGTAGGCTATGAGGGATTTATTATAATTCAGCGCAAATGCGATCCCAGGCCCTAACAGCCCTCAAATTGTGTAAATATCCTGACCAAATGATGTGTGTCATGTGAAAGAACATCCTCTAATAATGAAAGACCCACTTTAGTGGCCGCATAGTCTAAGGCATCGCTCTCACAATCGACTAGACGACCGGGTGTATCAGGGTTTGAATCCTGGCTAAAGTTCTCATAGGTGCTGAACTAAATTCTCGGTGCTCTCAGATTTTCTGTGAAGTAGTGGGTCTAGAACGGCCTCAGCCTCGTGGGGACCAATGCGGAGCTACCTGAACGAAAAGTAGCATCTCCGATCTAGAAAACTGAGATTAACGGCCATTCGTCTTGCTGAACACGTAACACCCTCAAGCCGCAAACGTTCTCACTATCTTCACCAACAGATGGTGGCTGCTTACTTTCCAGATATAATTTTTTTTATCGTTTGATCCATTTAAAAAAAAAATTGTAATACAAAAAAAATCACTCATCAGTAAACTGCCCTTAACATGAGGGATAGGGCCACAATCAAAACAGCTTCCCGAGGTTGTCCTATTGCATCTAAATATCAGGTTTGAACAAAATTCATTAACCCATTTTAGATCTGTTGCCAAGGACAGACAGACAGACATGGGGACACACAGGAGTGTAAAATCCACTTTTTTTTGTTTGGACGCAAATAAAACATAGATTCATCATAATCTGAAAAAATTCACAGTTTCAATACTTTCTCTTGATATATGAAAGTAAAAAGAGTGTTTATCTTTATCAGCCAATTCTTAAAGTTTTTGAATATAATGCAAAATTATTAATTTATGTCAGCTATGTACTTATTACATAAATGGTTTCAGTAAGGTTATATTTATAGAAATTGCACCCACATTTGCGTGGAGAAAGAGAGAGAGTGGAAAACCACTTTGTAAATACCACCCTCAGTACACTCAACTAAAATTCGAACCTCAATCTCCCGGTCATCGGTGGTCTAGTCTACTGTGAGAGTAGCGCCTCAGACCATGCGGCCACCGTAGTGGGTGACAGGACTGTTGATGTTATGAGAAAGCTACTTTATATATTATTTTCAGTATACGCGTAGGTTATGTCATTGATTCTAAACACGATATTAAATACAATAAAGATTTCTTGTGATGATCTAATATAAATGAAAATAATGTTTGGACATAGCCACTTTGTGAACTGCGTTGTCTTTGTACGCTCAAGCCAATCAACTCTGTAGATTAGACCAAAATCCACCTTTCAACGGAAAAAAAGGCAGGCGTTCGTTTTAGCAGTGGGGAAAAAAAATGTTATACCCCAGCTCCTTTCATCCTGAATGAAAGCTTAATATTGTACTCCCTTCAAATGGGATATTATAAAAATGGTGGACTCGTGAAAATGGCCTAGGGAGCCCCAGATATATAAAAATACAGTATCAAATAAAAACACATCCCATAAAGAAAGGATTTACACCTTTCACACCTTAATCGGTGGGCACAAGGTCTAAATGCCAAACTCATATATTCTGGTATGTCATTGATTAAGGGGTCAGAGTTCGAGTCCCAACTGGGTGTATTGAGGACTTATTTCGTAAACAGTTTGCCACGTAAGTTCGCAAACATTTATTATATTTTTATAACTTCTTTGTCCCTATTCCGTAATCGTTATGTATAAATAGATTTGCGTGTAATCCAAATGGCTACTAAAAAAGGTAAAGAAAAATACAGAATTGGAAAATAGAATAAAAAATATTAAGTTACTACATATTTTTTTTATAGTTAATTTGGAAATGTTTGATATCTTAATGTTTGATTAAACATGAATGTTATATCTATTTTATTTAATCAGAAATAGCAAATAGATGTGTAATAGTTTAACAATTTTTTCATTCCCACATTGGTGGACACTTGGACTAAATGTCAGGTTCATCTAGTCTTAATTGGTGTTGATGTGGGGTATGGGAAGTGGGGGAGAGGAAGAAGAAAGGGTTTGAATCTCAGTCAGGTTTGTTGAGGGTGGTTTTTCCTAAATGTTTCCCCATTTTCCTCTACGTAGATGCGGGTACAATTCCTCTAAGTTATATTTTATTATCCTTACGCCACTAGTGAAATAATATGCGTGTATTGCATTGCATCGACTGGTGTTTAAGACGTAATGAGATAAAAAAAACCTTTGAAATAAATTATAATCAATGTTAAAGTAAGTTTAAGCAAATAATTATCAATTATATGAAAATAAATATATGTTTAGTAATTTTTTATCTAGTTTACTAGTTGTTCAGGTTGTATGCATATAATTATACTTACTCTAATAAGTAAGGTAGGAATGAGGAAGAAGGCATTTTAGAGGTACTCTCCCCAAATTTTCGTGGAAGGAGAGTGAGAAACCATTTAGAAAATCTTTTCCTCAGTAGACCCAAACGAGATTCGAACCCTGATCTCCCCACCATCAACAAGCCAGTATAATACCAGAGGGACGCCTTGGACCATTTGGCCACTGACGTGGATAATCTTTTTTAAATCATAGTATTAGCAAAAACCTAATTTCCTCGATTCATTTTTCAACCAATTTCTTCCTTTTCAGCTCAATACTCCCATCGTTTTAATCAACCCCGTCACTTCTCCCTCCAAGACTAAAAGCAATTTAAATTAATTTGAAAGCTATGACAGAACCACTAAGACGCAAGCAAGAAGCCCTAAGGTTTGCGGGTTTGCTGTGCACAGCTAGCTGTGCGAACGGTCGGTTGAGCTACAGATTAGAAGCGGCAAGTCAAGGAGTTCTCCATCTTGGCTCAGTGGCGTTCGGCGATAGAAGATCCCAGGGTTAGTGGGGAGGAGGGTTCACTTCATGATAAGGGAAGGGCTTTCGCACAACTTTGACGGCTTTTAACTTTCACAATTAAAGGGTAAAGCAAAAGGAGAGGGAAGATTGGATTCGCTTTTAAGAAGCTAAATGAGTTTTCTCAAAGATATTTTTTTCTTAAATCAAGTTGACACTCTTTATTATAAAATGAGTAAATGCACCCTCACTATCATGACACATTTTAAATTATACATCTATATAAATTACAAGTATTTTATTCGTACTAAATTACAACTTAAATTTAAAGAATGTTTACCGTTTGATATAAAATGCACATATCAATTGCATGTATTTTAACGTTTTTTATAAATTCATTTTAAAAATTAACTCTAAATATTAACGAAATAATAAAATTAAAAGCAAACAAGGGTTTTAAATTTATATGAGTACTATCCTAGTACTGAGTGTAGGTATTTAAACCTACTCATTTAGCTTCTATAATGATACATTTAAATCACTAGCAGCTATCCCTAAATATAGCTAGAGATTAAATTAGATTAAATATGATAGAGTATTTGGTTAAAATCCAGGTTGTTTTCAATCAAATTCACTTGGTGATAAAACGAGGTAAGAAAGTAAAAGGTGGATTTTCCTATTAGGAACCGTAAACTCTAATGGTTTGAGAATATTTTTAAACCCCCAAAGGCTTAATTTCATTATTCTGATTTGGCGTAAAAGAAATAATTTTACAGAATTTGTATTCATACGACATATCAGTCATTGGCACTATTTAAATAGTAAAAATTAAAATGTGTCTTCCTTCTTTCAAATAGAATCTTACCTTTACGCGATATAATATTTTGAGGGTGCATGGTGGGACACTTATTCATAGCTAGCCCCTCTACGCTTTTCGAACGCAACCCAACACACCAGCATGTCAGAAAAGTGGCCTACATGGCACTCGAATTTTATTGTGTATTAAACGAATAATTTCCAAAGAAAACTGATTATATCAGCACACAACTTACAAACTCTAGAATAAACAACACCAACATCTGCTATCAATGATTCATCGCTGTGAAAGGCAAAGCCAAAGTCAAATTTTACCCATCATAAATTGTTACAGCGTTGATGTTGGTACCTTATGATCAATAGACCGATGGGCTATTCACTGAGCTAATGTGTGGAACATTAAAAAAAAGTACTCTCAGTATATAGATCACACCACTACATTTTATTACAGTTTCGGTCATCTTTGGATTAAAAAAAATAATTAAGCTGGCAAAGCAATGGCCAAGGTCAAGATAGTTAATGCCTTGAGGCCCCACTATTAGAAAATCCCCTTCAAGACTCTCTTGTTTGATTCTCAGGAGGGATTAGCTTTTTTTTTTATCACCACGTCCTACTACCTGTTCAGGTTATACGCAATGCACCTCATTATTACTTCTGTAAGAATGTAGGCAATTTCCGAGGAAAATCAAAGTTTTAAAAAACTTTAGTTTCAAGCGTTAACTATCTCACTTTTGCTGAAGTGATTTTTTTTAGAAAAAAAAAATATATTTTTTAAATAATACTATAAATTCTAAAATTAATGATTTGACCCACTTCGGTGACCGCATGGTCTAAGGCACTACTCTCGTAATAAACTAAACTGACTAAGACGAGGAGATCGGGGTTCAATACCGGTCAAGTGTACTGAAGGTGGTTTTTCCCAAATGATTTTCCACGCAAATACGGGTACACTTCCTTTAAATTCAACATTCTTAATATCCTTAACACATTAGTGTAATCAGTGCATAAGTGTATAGTCGGAACGGGTCGCAATGCTAAAAAAAGTATGAATTTAAAAAAATTATATTTTTGAGAACATAAAAAATAATCGAAGGATTTTCAAATATTTTTAATATAATACATCAATTTCAACGTATCCTTATCAAACTCAATATAATAACATGTGTTAAAAATATAAACTACAACTTTATTCAAAGTTAAATGTAATGAAATATTTATACATCCAAACCATCAGTTTTAATGTCCTCTCTAGCGTCCATATATTCCTTAGCCCATCAGTCATGTTTCTATTGTATTGTACATATTTATAGACGTACCTGCACATTTTTATATGAAACAATGCTCTTCTTCACAACACGTTAGCAAATATTCAATCTATCCATTTGATTGCGAAGACTGGTGGCCCGGTGGTCAAGGGGTAAGGTGTCGGACTTCTGTGCTGGGATCCGGGGTTAAATCCTCGGTCCCGGCACAGATTTATCTGATTTCCAAATCCTTCCTTTACCTCTGACAAGACATCTTGTGAATGTGGGGAATGCCAGGCCTCCACCGTGGTTCGGATTCCACGTTAAACTGTAGGTCCTCCATTTCATCTCACAATCACCCTACCATTATACATTAGCTTAAGTGCGTATAACCTGAACGGGTAGTAAGACGCGGTGCTAATAATAATAATAATAACATGATTGCGAAGATTACATAAATATTCATCTTGTATAATGTTATAGTAGAATAATTAGCGTCATTAACTTGTTTAAGCAGATTGTAATGATATTGGTTTGGATTAATCTAAATTATGTAAAAAGTCATGGATGAAGGTAAATTTTATTTAAAGTAATATAGGTAGAGTATCCTTTTAAGATTCATCCATGAAGAAACATGCGCTTCTCAGAAACAATGTGAAAAGTATTTCACCACTAAAATATATTTTTTAGCCTATACCATCTTTCCTGTTAAAAGAACAACTGCGTTGTTTCTTGTTAAAAGGAACAACTTCATAGCAGCCTTCAAGAAACCTGTCGCCAGGACTCTTTCTATTAGTTGGATTTTACACTCTTGGAAAGGGGAGAGAAAGGCAAGGGGTATGTTATATATTAACCATTGTGCGTATGTTTAAGGCATCTCCGGGATCCAAACATCGACACAGAGATCCCGCTCACGCACAGGTCAGTCTAACACAGTATAATATAAATCACATCAATATCACAAGTGTACAGTGATATAAAACATTTAATTGAAATATGTACAAGTAATTAACAGGTGTAATTTAAATAAACCGTGTGTGAAATAACATCCATCAACAGTTCTCTTTCTTCAATTTTATTAATATACCGATTAATTAGTGCTCGAACACGGAGCTATAGACAGCTGGTTAAACGATATATTTTCCGTACAGTGATGATAGACGCTTGATCACGGAGCTTTAGACAACCTAGACATCATGACAGCATTATTATATCAGGGAATTAATCCGTAGTGTTTCAATCGACGCCCAATGCGGGGTGATTGATTCCATAGTGTTACAAGTGACGCCCAAAGAGCGGCGCGATTTATCCATAGTACTACAAGACATATATCTGACTCATCTGTCGACAACTAACTCTCATTTGGCTACACTAACTGTAACAGTATATTTTTATGCTCTCGTATGTTACCCAATTACTGTATGATACGTCACTGCTGGTCATTTGTGGACATTTTACACAGTCACAAGTTAACCTTTCAGACGAAGATAAATAAAGATATTCTAATTGGAAACACTGAAAAAAAAATCTTAAGCCATAGTCGTCGTTGCAAACGTCTAACTTCACCAAACGAGGACAACAACTGAAAGTAAATTCTAACCCTTCGTCAGACATACCGATTTTGGAAATAGTCAAGTATTTCAAATTCGAAACACAGTTAATATGTCAAACCATTTTTATGGTCTTATCAGAAGACTAGTAGTATATTGTGATAGTAGCGCCTTAGACCATGTGGTCACCAAAGTGGGTTTACTTTACATCC
Organism: Timema douglasi; assembly: GCA_901482245.1. Taxonomy (NCBI): domain Eukaryota; kingdom Metazoa; phylum Arthropoda; class Insecta; order Phasmatodea; family Timematidae; genus Timema; species Timema douglasi. Next base: position 101,199 of record CABEEJ010001017.1, on the reverse strand, counting down.
ATTACTGTTTTGTAGGGCGCGGGTAATGGCCTAATTACCTCCCGAGAAGACTATTTATATAACACATTAATATATTACATAATTAATATAAATAATACAGCTACAAGAATTGTTCGGACATAATTTTTAATGAAACAAGGACTCCATAATTTGTACTGGTGTCGGTGTGGAGCCAGGGGTGAATCCAGGATTTTAGTGAGGGTGGGAAGGACGCACTTACAGGATCGGGCCGGGAGATTTCACATAGGGAAATTCTGGCGGGAAAATCCTTCAAAATTTGAGAGTCGTTTAAACATTAATTTGAATTTAAAAAACTCATAAAATTTCATTGTTTATTTATGTTTTTGTTAATTAAATTATGTTTTAAAAATATAAATCAATATTGACAGTGATTGACAAGCAAAGCAACTGGCCAGAGAGATATTATATGACAGTACACCTAGAGGTGACAATACAATAGATTTAATTGGTTTAATTTTTTAATTATTGCTGTTATTACCAACCAAAAAAGGTATTTAGCGGGCGCACGCTCGGCGCTCCCCTACTCTGAATCCACTCATGAATGGAGATACCCGTTAGTTTATGCTTTAGACAAGGATATACCAATTTTATACAATACTTTTAAAAAAAGTTTCTGGACATAGGTATTTAAAACAATTTATTGAAATAGAATAATGGTTTTATAGTTGTATAACTCTTAACTACCGGCTGTAGTTGGATTCGCAGTCAAACGGTAACACTTATAATTTATATATAAATGGTCCACAAATTACTACTCAAATTTTAATAAATCCACTATATGTAAGATCGATACAATAATAGTATTGGTTTAGGAATAAAACTCCTATAAGCCACCCACATATAAAAAATGTTAGATTTAAAATGGTTTCATCCATTGAACATAGAAATAACACGTTAATATGTTATCAACCCGTAAAAAGCGTCAAAGCATGAAACTTAGAGATTATTTGTCTTAAAAAATATTCTTAAAACTCAGTAAACGATATATTATATTTAACAAAAACACATGCATAAAAAATATGAGAGGAAAGAAAAGGATTGTACGAAAATACCAACAGTTACTTTCATGATATATAGGCCTATATTTTTTAAACAACAGCAAAAAAAAAACATTAAAAGGGTAGAGAAATTGAGGGGTAGGAAGCGGGTAGGGTTGGAGTTAGGGGTTGAGGGGTTGGGAGAAGGTGGGGAGGGATGTATCTAAATTACCAGCAGTGCTGAGACCTTTAATTATTCGTACGTAGTGAGAAATCCCAGGGGAAGGAAGAGCGACGCGCCGTATCGCAGTATACCAGCCGCTGTACGTTCCAGTTGGAAAACTTTCAATTTGGCTCGGGGCTTCAATACCCCTCTCTCTGCCGAGGAGGCTCCATTCAATACAGTTCATGGTACGTAGGGGGGAGAGGGGAGTCATAACCCCCCCCCCCCCCCCCCCCCCCCCCCCCCCCCCCCCCCCCTCCCCCCCCCCCCCCCCCCCC
>CABEEJ010001017.1:68875-99392 GCA_901482245.1 Timema douglasi | reverse complement strand
CCTCTCCAACCAAGCTGCTGCAATCTTCCGTACCCAGCACAAATACCGCTCAGTCAATTGTCGGAGGATGGCTGCTAGCTTGGTTGATTCACTCTCTATCAAGACCTTTTTTTTTTCAAATACTTTTTAGTCTCTCTCATTCTGACTTTTATCACTTATATTTTTCCTCTCTATTTTTTGTTTCTTTCCTGTCCTCGTTTCAGTTTAAAACGAATAAAAGAGTTTGTAAAATACATTGTCATCTCTGGATTAAGGTAAAAACGGCACACACACACACCCATGCAAACTAACAATATAACATGGAACTTGTAAACGAGACACTCAATAGAACTGTCATATATTTTCACATTTTCTAATCAAGAGTATGAGGGAATATATCATATAAAGAGAAAATGCTTTAGTACAACAAGGGAACAAGCTATTGGCTAAAAGTTAAATTAATTATTAGAATAATCATTATGCTAAAGACACATTAAAATAGTTCTGATGACAAAAACAAGATTAAAACTAAGACTGTAATGCAAGTATACGCATACATCAGACCCACAATACACAGTAAGTTTTATTTTCTAATAACATCGACAATCATGAATATATTGACGGAAACAAGGCCGTAGACAGGCCAAATTTTCAAGGGGGGACGGGGGACTTTTGGAGGGTACAGCCCCACCAACTGCCATAGGCAAACAAAAACTTCAAATATTAAATGGAATCCAGTAGCTATTTAAAGTTTATTTTAATGTTAATTAATGACAGGAATTAAATATTTTAAGTGCAATCGATCTGTTAACATTTAGAAACTTATATAGCCCCTCCTCTCTCAAAGCTCAAAAATTTATATTGAGCACTTCTTAAATAATGGCATTGGTGTAGATGGTGGGTGGGCACTGCCCCATTAAAATAGTTTCTCCCCTTGGAATAAATTGGCCACCCTTTCTAGATTTATTTCACATCCCTCTTATATTTTCAAACATAATACTTTAAAAAATTTATTTAAGTAGCTTCTAAAGGCATCGAATTAAATTCATTTCTGAAGAAGACCGATCTAAATATCTTCTAAGGGCCTCTACATTAAAAAATATATTATGAAAGATCACTCTAAATAGATTCTAAAGCAGTATAATATCTAATAATAAAAGGTGATGGTATCTCCATTAGCGACATCCAAGTGACAAAAGTTTACGGGAGGAGGGCCCCTGGAATTTCTTAGGCCTTGGTGAAGGGGGAAAAGTCCCTCAAAACTTTATTTTATTTACCCCCTTTCGTCGAATATATTTAAAAAGATAAAAACTTTCTAGATTATCTAAAAAGCTTAAATTTGACGGGGGGAGGGGGGGAATGGATCGCCCCACATAGTCAGAAAATCTAAAAATATTATATTTAAAATGAGAGTCCAGGATATTGGCCGGGATATAATAACGGAAAAAAACCTATTTAGATGATGAAGAGAGTTAAAATTTGCCAGACAGGTAGAAAGCCAACTTGAGGTAAACAAATAAATATTGAAATATACATGTCTAAGAGTGAGTTGTAGAAAAGAGGGCGCGGAGGTTCAAGACGTCCAAAATTAATATAAGCAACTACTTATCAGTGTAGTAGAAAAATTTAAGTTTGGCAGGCAGTTAAAGTGACCACTCAAAATAATTATAAAATTCTGAGTATATTAAACTTTTGATTGGTACCCCAGGATATAGGGTAGAAGGGGGTAGGGAGTGTACAAAATACTTTTAGGTGGGATAGAAAATTTAAATTTGATCAAATAACCAAATAATTTTTAGAATTGAAATTTATAAATAGTGATTCTAAAAATAATGGGAGGCAGGAAGGTGTTTTAAATTTCCAAAATTAATATAGCAACAACTTCTCAGTGTAATAGAAAACTGAAATTTGGAAGGAAAACAAGTTAAAACATAAAGATCTATTAAATTTAAATTTTAAAATGAGACTTAGGGAAATTTAGGGGTAGGGGGTGACTATAGTTAGATATTTTGGCTCGAATCCCTGAAAGTACGTTGATGTATTATTTGGTATTGGTATTTTTGTTTCGAATCCCCGAGAGGATGCTGTGTTTTCTCTGCGGGCGATTTTTGTTTCTGGAGGAATAGTGTCCTCACTTGTTGAAATTTTGTCATAGACTAAAAGATACGCGGAGATTCTTTCAGCCCCCCTTTTACTCTTATAGCCATAAAAGTTGAAAAGTTTGAAATTTAACATTTGGGTGCTGATAACTAGGGATAGAGGCCCTCAACATATCCTAAACTAATAGAAAAAGAACTTTATATGATGGAAAAATTTAGCTTTGTAAAGGCAGACGAAAAAAATTCTAAAAATAGGTGGATACAAAAACTATAAACTATCCTAAAAGGGGGCCTTTAGTATTACCAATACATATCTAAAACTCGCATCATAAATTAGAGCCTATCTAGGAGCGACATAACAATAATTAGTAAACTATAGGCTACAAATTGTAACAACAAATTTTGGGGACCGTTATTCTCTTTGGGAGATTATGATTCTCAATATATAATATGTCTCTGTTTGATTAAATGTGATGCTCTTTCTTAAACAGTTTTCTTTTTGTAACAATGTCTATTACTTCGTTTCACTTATATTATGAACGTGTTTAGGTCATGATATTGCGTTTTCAAAGGATTGAGTTTGTTTGTGTACTCAGTTTGTGGACTAAGTATTATTTTGTTTCAAAGATTTGATCTATTTTAACCTATTAATTGCCACCATTGGCTTGTGATTGTCATAGTTAAATCAGAAATATACAAAGAAGAACTATCGAAATTATTGGTAGCCTAATGTGAAACGTTCTAATTTTATATAGTTTGACATGACTTTCACGTGCAAAGAATAACTTACACTAGTCAATTTAGTCAAAAAATAAAATGTAAATTAAACAATATTGACAAATATTACTTTATTTATATTTTAACTGTCGTAACACTCACGCCAAATGTCTAGTTTGAAATCTACATAGCACATCACTTGACATTATGAATATTTGAAAGTAAAGCATGTAAGTTTTTGAACATCCAGGTAAATTTCTTCCCGTCCATGGCACATTCTTACATTCTTTGTATCGGTAGTGGGAATTTTAAGTTTGAAATATAAAGTTTTATGCTGTCTATATCCTTAAATCAGTCGGTAGCACGTCTTTCTACTGGATTAGGAGTCCTGAATTCAAGTGATGGCATGGCAAACAAAAAATACTGATGAGTGAGAGCCTTCTTATTTCACAGTTATGAATTGACTGCCGGGAAATTGTGTGCTGTGTTTGTTCTAGAGCTAAGTTAGTTTGTAAGTTGTGAATTGATATAATCACTTGGTCCAGAAAATGTGTGGTAAGTAACTTTAAGAAAATTAACATTATTAGGTCTAACTGGGTAATTCCATTAGTTACCTACCTTAAAGGCTGCTCGGTTCGTACCTGAAACAGAGTGGTGATAGTTTAGAAATAGTGCACCCTTACGAAAAAATATATTTGAATATTTATAAATCACTTATAAACTTGAAGCTCTAGGCGCCTCTATGAACATAAATAAATATGTTACGTTAACTATAATCAAGAACGCCGAGGCGTTGAGCTACCGAGACTCTACTCAATCACAAATGCTGCTAGCAGGGAATTGCTAAACACATTACGTTATTTAATATGTAAATAAAGGTGTGAATGGATAATATTTATGCTTACTACCTTAATGATTAATTAAAATAAACATAAGATAATATTATAAAGATGCAGCATCAATTGCAAATCAAACAAAATTAAAATTTACATCCTGATTGGTTGAAATAATCGCTTTCCGTGCAATTATACTAAAATAAAATACAGTATTATACAAATGGTCCACCTCAAGATTCAAAATATTTGATCATCTTTGTCAATATTTATTGCTTAATTGTTGTCAAAAAAAAAGTTATACCTTATAGCGTTCGCTAAAACTACCATCCACTTAGGCTATATCAGCTACAGTAGCCCCATGGCTTCTTTGGTGCTGACTGACAGTTCACAGCTGACTTATGACAGTCAACATTTAGGTATATAGGTAGGTACCTAAATTTTGACTGTCAGAAGTGACAGCTGCTAAATACATGTTTTTGCAGATCATATGCTTCGGCGTAGGGATACATAATTTGGTCTGGTAACTTTTAAAAGCCCTCAGCTGTCACTCAGCACCAACGAAGCCATGGGACTATTATAAGTGTAGTAGGTCTCGTTCCTGAAAACTCTAACATCAGTATTGACTTATTAGTTCATAGATTAGCTACAAGGTAGCACTGAAATTCCATGCTTACTTACTGCCACAGAGAGCAGTCGAAGATAAAACAATATTGTAGGTAATTGTTAGATTTTGTTCTGTGAGCCCCGTTAATTTTATTAACTTTGTGGTATAACATAAGATAGGCAAAAAAGGATACTACTACACAAAATATTGACATCTTTAGCAAACTTCAATCAAAAATAAGAATAATTTTATTTAATAACACCCTTTTAAACTATACTAACACTATCCCGCGTATGTTTTATTTAAGAAGAATAAACATAGTAAATATAGCTATACAAAAGTTATTATGGTACCATATATTACATTTTACTTGTATTTTATCTTAATTACATCAACTTATTTAAAGAAACAAGTCATGAGTTTCGAACATAATCATGCTGTTCAAACCTTTTATTACCACATTTGTTTAATTAAACGTTGATTGCTCTATTATATTCATACAAATTAGCGAACGATGTTAAAATGACACTTTGCCTGGTTTGTGTGTAAAAGAGTAAGAAATACCCGAAAGTTTCTTTTTATCTCACATAATAATATAGCTGGTAGCTGTTGCCTATATAATATCTATCTATTTAAATAGATAGAGATCACTAATGCTTATATGTAGTATTACAATCTCAGTGAGAAATTTGTATTTGGTTTTTGTATTTGAATGCTGTTTATTCTGTTCAGTTTGCACATTTTGTAAACATCTCAGTTTATTTCGTAATTTGTAAACATGGCGAATCGTACAGTAAAAGATGCGAAGTCTGTTCGTGGAACAAATCCACAGTATTTAATCGAAAAAATCATAAGGTCAAGAATTTATGACTGCAAATATTGGAAAGAAGAATGTTTTGCATTAACAGCTGAACTCTTAGTGGACAAAGCTATGGAATTGAAATTTATTGGCGGTGTATATGGAGGCAACATCAAACCTACTCCATTTTTGTGTTTAGTATTAAAAATGTTACAGATTCAGCCAGAAAAAGACATTGTGGTCGAGTTCATAAAAAATGAAGAGTTTAAGTATGTGCGCGCACTTGGAGCTACTTACATGCGACTTGTTGGCACCTCTTTAGACTGTTACAAATATTTGGAACCCCTATTCAACGACAGCCGTAAACTTCGGCGTCAAAATCGACAAGGTCAATTTGAATTAGTTTACATCGATGAATATATTGACGAACTATTGCGGGAAGAAAGATTGTGTGACATCATCCTACCACGCATTCAAAAGCGTCATGTACTTGAAGAAAATAATGAATTGGAATCAAAGATTTCTGCTCTGGAAGATGATTTGGATGAGGGAATTGAGTCGTCTGGCGAGGAAGAAGAGATAGCGAAGCCGGCTGATATTCCTATAGTTGAAGAAAATCACTGGCCACGAAACAGAGAAGAAAAACTTCGTCGATCTTCACCGACTCGTCGGAGAAGCACTTCACGAGAGAGGAACAGGGACCGAGAAAGAAGGCGTAGTCGAGATCGAGAAAGGAACCGCTCAGAGAGAGAGAAAAAGCCGCGTAGAGGAAGTAGGGAACGACGGCACAAATCTCCTGTCGGTCGAGTGGGTCATCGAGATAGAGAACATGTAAGAGCTGCTCGAGAAGCACGAGTTGAGCCCGAAAGAGAGAGGCGCAGAGAAAGAGAGCAAGAACGGATGAGACCGAGACATCGTGACATGTGAACTCAATCAATAAACATAAAAGGGGCATAATTAAATATTGAATAACATTAGTGTCAACAGGTAATAATCAAAAAACCATCATCTTAATAAATTTGGCTATATTAGGTTTTAATATTGACTACATAACTAGAAAATATGAAATTCTAAGGAAGAGGTGTGGTCTATGAGTAATGTCACACTTTTAAATACGAGAACACTTCAGACTAATGTATACTGCCTTGAAGAATTGATGTACTTGTTGTTCAGCTTATTGTCATACAGATTTTAGATAAGGTCTTACACCTAGTATATTGAATCAAGAAAATTTTGGGGAAAAAAAATCTTGATACTAAAGAAACTTTAAAATAAATTAAAGGTAACAATCATTTTTAAATTTCTTGCCCTTATTTTACCCTTTTACTGTCCTTAAAACTTATCTTACTTGACTTGAACAAATTAAAGGAATATCGAAAAAAGTAAACAGCAATGAAATGAACTGAACTGGATTTTTGGCTTGTTTGTCGACTATTTTCTCTTGTCCATTCACATTACTCAAATTGATATTTATAGATTTGGTTCGATCATGAAAGCTTTTGGCACATTGACAATTATCTTGAAGATATTTGTCTACTAACTAGTCTATTAATAATAATCTGCCATCATTTGGATAACATTTGAAAAATATAGCCTAGTTTTATTGGAGTGAGTAAGCTAATGTTTGCTCCTTACATACTGATACCATTTTAATGACTTTGCAAGAATACTACAGTATTTAACATCACCAAAATTTTACAAATTTTTATTTTAAATTATAATGGTGATTCTTCGCCCACATGTGTAACAAGCTATCTTGTTGGTAAGCACTGCCAAAAATTGTGTCAATTCTTGAATAATGAAATTAAGTAGGTAAGTGTAAGAATAGGTACAGTAATGCATGACAAAATCATGAGAATTTAGTACAACATGTACTTTAGTGTTCAATTTTCATGTGTTGCCCCTACTGTGTTGCACATTTTGTATTTTAATGTTTCTCTTTAGGCTACATTTCAGACAGTGTAAACTGTGAATCTTAATGCATGCTGGAAGTTGAGTTACCGGTATTTTATATTATTATGTATGCTGTAAAAAAATGTTTTAAGAACACTGATTTTTTTTAAATATGCTTTTTTACAATAAAATCTCTAAGAAAGAGAAGTATTAACCATATAAATACCTCAAAACACTTTCCATACATAAGTATTAGGCTATGATAAATTGGTTTATTCTATTGGACAGTAATTAATTAACTCGCCTATTTAACAGGATAACCTTCCATAATGTTCTTATAACATTAGCTGGAAGGTTTCAACCTCCTAATCTTTAGAAAGATATAATCCTGCTGCAACAAAAGCCCTTTTTGTGAGTAATGATACATTAATATATGATTACTCTTTTATTGCTTTGTATAAAATGATCTACTATTGACTTAACATTAAGACAATTCTCATTAACTAACCCTCTTGCCTGAAGAGCTTGAAAGCTCATGGCCACCAAAACATAAGCTTGTCATTCAACCCTCTCCTGAGAGCCTTCCATCAAATACTTAAACTGATATTCAAATCCATTATAACAATATATTCCCATTAATGTTTGGACCTACCAAGGCGTCTTGTTTCTTCAGTTTTCCCTACCAAAATGTTGTGTGCACGCATTTACCCATACACCCAGTCCATCTCATCCTACACATTTTGACATAGCTAAAATAATGTTAAAAAAAACTTCATGGCGCCCGCAGTTTGTCGGTGATGGTAGTGCTAGCTTTTTTTTTTTAACAGAGGGTGTCATGTGGTCAGCACAATGAATCCTCTGGTTATTAATCTCAGTGTTCTGGACCAGAGCCAAGTTAATTTTCCATTAAAGTAGCTCATTTGTCCTCACGAGGCTGTGTTGACCCCATATAAGACCCAATGCCTTACATAAAAATCTAGAAGTGCTGGGGATCGAACATGAGACCTCATGATTCGTAACCAGGAACTCTTGTCAACTAGACCACAAAGGCGGTCAAAATAATGTTGAACACAATGCATTTAAATGAAGGATTAGAGTTACAGTAGAGAAAATTCTAAAAAAAAAAACACACTAAAAAACAAACCCGGTATTTAATTTTACTACTATAGCCTACTTCAAGAATTCTAGAAAAGTGACTAGATTAGCTTTCACATGTTTATGTATAAAATCATGTGATTTGCAGCTGTACAATTTTGATATATATTATCAAAAACCATAAAATAATATAAATGTAATCAATACTTGCTGTAAAAAGAATAAGTTTGTATTTTCTTAAAGTTCTTTCCTAACAAAATCCTACTATCGCTAGAGTAATGATTCACATAAGAAGATATAGCCTTCCAACATTGCTGCTAAAAAAATTTATTTTAAATCAGGGTTGAGAGAGACCTAGAAAACAGGAAAAACATAACATATTAAGTTAATTCATTTAAAGTTCATGAAAGCTCCCGATTATCTTCCTGACCACTGAACATCTGTTTTAAATTCTCATTATTGTTTTTATAATTAGAAATAGTTCATGATACCATACATAAACGTTTAATCATCCTCTGAGCCATTGGTGAAATGAGCACATCACGAGCAAGCAATGTAATAATGATCTCGGTTCAATTCATTATTTGTGAGGGTGCACTATATTTCAATTTAATTAGCTTACTTAACTGTACTAAATGCCAGATTACAAAGAAACCTTAGCCATAATTATGCTAATTATGGCCAAACTATTAAAAAATACACCAAAGTCTTGGCGATGGTGGCATATAATCGTATAAAAAAAACGGTTGTTTCAGAACTACTGCAAGATTTTAAGTTCCAGCACATTAGTGGACAGTACAAAAACTTACCAAGATGTCTCCCACAGACTTTGAAAATTTGTTGAGTAAAATAAGACCAAAAAACTAATTATTTTTCGTTTGCAAACATCTTCTGCTTGTTCTTCTAATGTGGTGATATCCTTCCAGGCATCTTCCTTCAGATTCTTTTTATAAGTTTCTATCAACTGAAATATAAATCCTCAGACCAGTTCTCCATGCTTGCAAGCATGCAAAAAACACGTCCCAACTAGACTGACAAATATCTTTGTGTTTGTTGGAAAAACTGAAAGCCGACGGATCACTGTAAATGGTTCGTAGAGTGCTCACAGTGTGCTCGCAGGCCCATCCTAATTAGGCGAATCTGTTACATTACAGGCTCAGCTCACCTAATGTATATGGGGCTTTATGTAATTTACATCCGTCTAATACCACTATTTCTCAGTACCGTTTGGTGGCCTCGAGAGCTAGGCAAGCAGCTTTGGTTGTGGGGTTCGAGGGTAAAAATCTTTCAAGCTCTAAATTTTGAATTTAAATACTTTTAGTGGTTTAAAGTGTATATAAATATCATGTTGAATACATAAAATTATGCTTGGTTAAAATTAATATGGCAGAGAATAGTAAAAGATTTAAAATAACTTGAATAATGAGTGAATCAAGACCAGTTAGAGCAGTCCTGAACACGACTGATGTAACACCGACACTGCACATATGCCAGCATTGACCAAGAACACTAGGTAGATCTTTTAATATTCTATTCCTTACCCTCTTTCACGCTTCATGCTATTTGAAAGCTATAGAAGCAAATTTGAGTTGGCTTCTAGCAGGTACTCGTGGCAAGAATAGTCACGCTTGACAAATACAAATCTCAAGTATACTGCCAGAATTATAAAATTATATTAAGTTTGTGATTTAAAAGATATTTGTAAACATAAAATAAGGTTTTATTTCACTTAAAAGTAGGTGAGCAATGCTTTCAATACTTACATGAACAGACCCCCACATTTTTCTGATACAATATAAGTGAATATACAACACAAAGGTTGGTTTGATGTGCTACCTCATCCATTAGGACCAGTGCATGCAATCGGCCGGTTAGTGACGCCTGTCTTCTACATTTGGAAGAAAGCTCATGTATTAAGTTGTCAAGTGAAGTAGTTTACAATTGCTTTCAGCAAAGAAGTCTATTAGAGAGAAAATACTACTTGCTGTAAAGGTGTTTCATATCACAATCAACAATAAATTTACTCAAACTTATGGGGATAGAAAAATTACGGCTAAATTTTAACCTTTCGCCTTTTGTCACAATTTGACTGTCAATAACCAAATTGCTTCACTGAACACATGGTCTAAGGCATCACTCTTGCAGTAGACTAGACTGTGGATGACGAGATTGTGGTTCGATTATAGGTCGGGTGCACTGAGGGTGGTTTCCCATTCTTCCTCCATGCAGGTGTGGGTGCACTTCTTCTCAATTCAACCTTTCTCATCACCCGCCTCGGTGGCGTAGTTGGCTAAGGCGCTTGTCGTGTTGAGCTCTACTGCTGAGGACGGGGAGATCGAGGTTCGAATCTCAGTCGGGTGAGCTGGGGTGGTTTTTCCTAAATGGTTTTCCACTCTCCCTCCACGCAAATGCGGGTTCACTTCCTCTGATTATAAACCTTCCCCATTCCTAATCCATTAGTGTAATTAGTACTTAAAGCATATAACCCAAATGGGTAGTAAGACGTGGTGCTTAAAAAAAATTAAACCTTTCTCGTTCTTAACTCGTTAGTGTAATTAGTACACGTGTATAAGCTAAACAGGTAGTAAAATATGATGCTAAAAACAGATCTGTCAAAGAACAATGTTATCTGCTACTATGTAGAAATGTGTATAGTTCAATTTTGCAAAAAGATACAATTTAGTTTTATTTTGTGTATGTATAATACATTCAAAATCGTGACAATGAACTTTAAAAAATATTCTATGATTAATTTTAATGTGCCAAGTAAAAGTCTGCAAAAATACATCTCGCGATATTTCGGTGTCTCTTAAAAACTATTGGTATTTAAATGTTGTTCTGAACAGGAATTACTTTGGTAGGGACCGTGAAATACACGCAATCTACTGTATTTTGTAGATATTTTATTAAGTTATCCATATCTTACAAATAAGTTTCAAGAATTATGTAACAATAATGTAGTAAAACAAAATACTTTTGAAGTAGAAGTATATTTACATGATAAAATGTTAAGTAAAGTAGGTGGGTTATCACTTAAGTGCTAAAACTAATTGGCCCTAACCAGGTACCATAAAAAAGTATGCCTAACTAGAAATAATTATTTATCTTACATAATAATGAACTAACATGACATAAATACAAACATATTTAGGAACAGTATACTTTAAACATACATTTTAATATGAAACAAAATAAATATCAATACAATAATAATAATAATAAGTAGTTTTTACAGATGAGTTATACAATCGGGTAATTTACTTATATTGAGGTGAGCCATTTAAAATGTGGCTAAACAATTATAGACTAACATGAAAAAGATATGTCTTCTAATTTATATGGCAGAAAATATCAATTATCTTTACTCCATTAAAACCTTTGACCCAAAGTAAGTGGATTTTAATTAATTGGTTGACTATAGAGATTATCTGTAGAAAAAAGAACACATTTCACAATGCTGTATGAAAGCCAACACATTTTTAGGTTACTAAAAAAAATGTACCTGGTATCTAGAGTACAAAAAAAAGTGTTTTAGTTGAATCACTGTTTGGAAAATTTAAATTTAGATGTGACCAAGAATGAGATATGAACCATATTTTTCTATTTTAATATAAAACAGTTTTTTTCTTATCTGAATGCACCAATTAAACATTTTAAAAGTTATTTGACTCTGAAATATAAAAGAATATTTTGCCAATATTGGGAAAGTTAGTGTTTAAACCCTGATCAGTTGTATTATGGGTGGTTTTTGCTCCACACAAATGCAAATGCATTTCCCTCTAAATTTTACCTTTCTCATTCCTACTCCATCAGTGTACATGTGCAGATATCCCAGATGAATAGTAAAATGTGGTGTAAAAAAAATTGTATATTAAACTTTCCTTTTGTTTCCAACCTAAAAACATCCTAGTAAAGATACTTCAATTACATTAAAAATGCACCCGACACGCTTCAGGTGGTTAGATAACATTTTAAAATATTACACATTTGTAAACAGTAGTTAAACAACAACTAAACAAAAACTGAACCAAATTATACGTACAGTACTTAAGAATGTGTGAAAATTTGAAATAAGTTCTCAAATCGTTCAGAGCCTATTCAAAGTCTGAATATTTAATTTTAAGAGGACAAATTAACAATGAATAAAAATTTGTTGGGAAAAATTAATTATTAAACTTCATCTTTGTTAATATCATAGGCGTATTTAGATAAGATCATAGGTGTAGTTAGATTATTAGAAGGAAAAGTAAGAGGGATAACCAACCACATGGGTAATACAGCATTAGAAATTATTGAGACAACAAATTAACAAATACACTTACTTTAGTAAGTAAAAGGTGTCATCTTCAGGAGACGCTAAGAGAAATGTTGAAGGTCTATGTCACATTAGATTCAGTTTATCTCCTGTGGCTGTCGAAAGCTAGTGCAAGTGTCAATTTTAATGTATATAGAAAACTTCTATTTAAACACTACACTGGTAAATGTGCTGGTTAGCTGTATAATTTTAATCGTTTAAGTATATTTAGTAACAATGGAAAATAGTGAATAAAATTAATTTTACTATGTTAAAATATGTAAGGGCTTGGTTATCTATAAACTTAGTGAAACATTTAGGTCCCTGTAACCAATCACCACGTCACAAATTAGAGTTTCCCAGTCCACAAAGTAAAATAAACATTTTCTTGACAGTGTGTGCTGGTTGTAACTTGATATTTCCTTCATACCATTGGAAGCATTCCACTTTCTGAATGAGTCATTGATGCAACACTACCATCCAACACTCCCTTTCACAACACTTGGTTTTAACTTTGCCTTTAGACAAAAGGATTATCAAATTTTGCAGTAAAGTGTCTTACATTTTCAATTTTAACAATTTTCATTATTTGTGTATGAGTAAATGAGTAAATAGTTAAGGTATATATATATTGGATAAACTTATTCAAACCATGTATGTGTGTTGTTTTAAATGTTCCAATGAACAACCTAATTTCTCAATTTTTACATGGTATGACGAATTTTATTTTTAATTCGGCGTATTTGTGGCTACATTGGAAAAATATGTTGCCCACCTTTGATTTAGATTAGATGTATGTGTTTTGATGGATTATATCAAATATTAATTTATTCAATATCCTGAATGCCTTTATTAGTAGATTCTTTAGCATGGAATATATTTCATTGGCATTATTTTAAGAACGTACCAAAAGGATTTGTAAAATATTCATTGTTAGGGCTCTGCAAGTATTCAGTTCAAGCTTCGAGCCGAGCTTGTCATTTAAGATCAATTGGAGGCTCATCATTTTTGAGCTTCCACTTGATGTACGTACAAATCAATTTTTAAAATGCAATGGAAAGCATTTAATTTAAATTATGTTGGCACTATCACTTATAAATCATTTGTAGCTTAAGAAATTGTTAAAACTAATATCAAATTTCACATTAATAATGTCATATAGCTCTAAAACTACTTTTGACAGGTAACTTATTCAATATTGTTGTCCATTTGGAATTATCCTCAATTGAAGTTGCATTGCCATGATAAAGCGATGAAAATAAAAATAGATTACTAAATAATTAAATAATGATTATTTTTAATATATTTACCTAGTCTCTTTCCAAAGTAGTTTTAGTTGAATTAAAAATGTAACAGTAAGAAGGCGAGAATATATTATTTTGAATGTTTTCAAACTAACGGTATTTAAATCTTGTATTAATTAATACATTTAACTACAAAACTAGCATTAGTTTAGTTACAATTTAATTATAGAATCGTGTTGGTTAAACTGTGCTGATCAACAAGTCAATACATATTTTATCAAATTTACCAGAGTTAAATAAAAATAAGCATTTACTATTTCATCTTGTTTATTAGAAATATTATTTTGACTGTCTTGTATCTCATTTTAGAGTTTGAACATCAACTTTTGAAAGCAATAAATTTTACAATAAAATAATTTTTAACATGAACACATACAATGTGCATGTGCAACTGCACATAGAGGAATGGAATTGAAACAGAAGACGTGATCATACGTGATTATTACACTAAGGATTATTCAACAAAATATGAAACATTTCATATATCTATTTGTGAGTTTTACATTTACTCATATGGTAAATAAAGTTATGGAAGTATGTTTTAGAGAAATATTAGATCATCGAAACGTCAATTTAATAAACTTTTTTATTTTGCGAATATATAATATATCTCTATAAGGAAAATCTATTTTCGCTTTATGAGGTAATTGTATATATTGAACTATAATACATGAACCCTTTTTTGATATAATTGTAAGTGTAATTTTAATGTATTCAAAAATGAGTGATTTAACCATTTTTCTATAATGTTTTTATGTGAGTACTGTTCTTATATTTAAATGATCTATTTTTGTGTTGTTGTTTTCATATATTTTTAAAATTCCAAATTTTAAAGATGTGATATTTATATTTTATGTATATTTTGAATGGCGACATTTTAATATACCATTTTAATTTTAAAATAAATATATACTCTTAACATTTTTAAACTATAAATATATTTTAATTCTGCAACTTTTTTAAATATATGGCTCAAGTTCAACTCAAATGAAAAACCCACAGCTCGCAGACCCCTATTAGGACCAAATATGAATTAAAAATCATATAAAAATAAGTGTTTTACATAAATATTTAACATAATCAGTTACATGCATGAATGATAATCTTGGTAGCTCATTTGGCAGAATAATTGCTAATAGATCCAAAGGCCAAGGATTTAAATTCCTGTCTAGTTGTTATTTTACTAATGAAACCTTTCTAAACTACCTTTTATAACAGTAATTAATGGAGTCAAGAGTATAAGCAAACATATTACCTTCACAAGCGACCAGTCATTATAATCATCAAGTGTTTCCAGCTTGTGGCCGTGTCAGTTTAGTAAAATGCCTCCATCTTTTTCTTTACTTCCATTATTTTTCCTACTTTGTTTACTTTCATTCGTTTTCTCTCATTCACTCTAATGCTGTTATCTCCACTCATCTTTTTCTTTTGTTCTCCCTTCCACTATTTTTACTTCAGCTCTACCACTTTCCTTGGGATTCTTTCCTTTTCCATCCTTATTACATGACTATACTGTCTCACCCTTGCTTCCTCTATCATCTTATGTACTCCCCAGACTCCAACACTTGCCTGGACAACTTCATTCCTAATCCGGTCTCTTATTGTGTCAACTAGCGTGCTCCTCAAAAACTTCATACCCTTGGCCCCCACTTTAGTGATCTCTCTTACTGTCCAAGAAGTTGAACTCATAATAAAAATAAACAATATCATCAATGATGATATCAGGGTTCAAATCCCATCTGGAAATATTGGGTATCTTTTCCCTATTTTCTCTTTATGCTAATAACATTTCCTAATTTGGGCATTAAGTTTTGTTTTTAGCTACCTGTTTGTTTTAAGGTTTGATTAAATCTTAGCTCATAGAATTTGGTAACCATAATCTTAGGACCATTCGAGAAATTGACTTGGACGAATCTTGTCAGCCAATATTATTGTATAAATATATCTTAAGCAACTCATCAATAAGTCAACTCATAGGCTACTTTAAGAAGTTGAACAAGAACAAACCTTACCATAAAAGATAGATTATACTAAAATGTAGGTGCATTGAGAATAAATAATCTTTCCTCTTCTTTTTTGATCCATCTGAGTAGTTTGTTCACAGCATTAATAGCACTGTGTTTGGTGACCAAGGGCTCAAAGGTCACATACAACTCAAATCCAGAGGTCACCTGCAATAATAATAAACAGCATGGGAAACTTAAAATATATAACTACACACTTTACATTATTATATAGGTTATTTTGAATAGAGCACTGGTATGGATCATGGCTGAAAGTAGGAGGCCCCTGGGTTACACTGAAGTAGAACATGTTGAAGTAAAACTAACCAAGGTTACAACTATTTTCTTATCACCAAATTCCCTAGGTTTTTCAAGCAGCTTATATTGAAGAAAAGATATAAACAATTATTTTTTTTTATCAAACTTAAGTGTGAAGTTTTGTATATTATGTTTAAAACTTTACATCCATGTTTCCAGCCTATGATCTGGATCAGTTTTTTATTCAAGACATATATTTATTTCCACTACTGGCTTGCTAGGTCTGTCGTAGCTTCATATGACTTATAATCCAACTTAAGATTAGGACAAGCACATCATCCAGTCTCCGGCCATTAATTTATCAATGATAAATTGTTCGGCCATGCTGAGGATCAAACCCTTAGACACACTACCGACTGAGCTAAGGTGTCAGATCAACTTATGTTTAAAACAAGATTATTTAAGACTGAGAGGGAAATAAATTTGTTGTCGCTTCACAAGCCTTTTTAAAGAGGTAATAAGACATGTTTGAATCAGCATGTATAAGTCTTTCATTCACTTTTTTGTCCATCCTAAAACCTAGTATTTTAAACTTTCAGTTAAATGTCCCAAATTAACAAATATTGCAGTATTTTTATTAAATTTTGCAAAAATCCTTGTGTTTACCCAGTTTTTTCCCTGACACAAAATATCCCTTGTGTTTTACCGATTTTTCAGGTGCTTGGCAACCCTGACTAACAGACACAAAAACACATTTTAAAAGTTTTGCGTTACCAAGATAACTGTGTTGGTGGGTCACTCAAACTAACCCATGCAAGAAGAGTTTCTTTGTCCAACTGTTGATGAAGTAGTTTAAGGGGTCTGGACGCAGCATGCAAGCGGTGATGCAACGCCTGGTAAAGCCCCAACAGTCTCTCAGTTTCCTCTGCTGTGTGATAAGGGGGCTCTAGGCCAGGACTCCAGAACTGCGCAGTTGACTTGCACTTATACAAGAAGTGCCTCATTTCTGGCACCCCTACTTGAGATGCCAAGAAACTTGGGCGATTCATGGACTCATTTATGGCTTCCAAACAATTACCTCGTCTAAGTTTCTGCAAAATAGATTGAACAAATATCAAAGTGTCACATAAGTTAATTAAAATGGGTTAAATATTTTAAATCATTTAGTTGTATAGCTCTCCAAAGAAAAATGTTAGCAATGATTTTATTTTCAAATTAAGTTCCAAGCATAGAAATTATGTTAAAATAATTGCTCTACACAAGATAACTTTGATTTTGATATTTTCAAAGTTAATTGAGGGAGCTATTTAATAAACTAGAATATGTTTCGCTGCATTGGTGATTGGTTTTTATTCTGGTTTCTAGCGAAGATATAATTTACTAAAAAAAACATTCATGTACACAACCTCCTGCCACTAGAATATATTTTTAATTCATCCAATATTGCTCACATGGCATAATAGAAAGTTAGGTGTCATAAGAGGATAATAACATTCATATTTAAGTCACTCACAGGCAAGTACTGGTATTATATTGTAAAAAGTTAAGAGACAAGTATATATGAACGTTTCCTTTAGGCTTTTTTGGAAATAATAATGTGACATCAGGAACTGTACAAACATGGCATGATAATTTTCTACCACATGTCAAGAATAACATGTTTTTTAAATATCGACTGAACTACAATAATATTTTATATTTTGCAACCAGAAAGAAGCCATATTAACGCCAAATCTATACTAAGTTTATTAGTCCTGAAACTGTTTTTTTAAACAGTAAATCACACAACTACATTAATTTGTTAAAGAAATATTTAATAAATATATCCAGCAAAATAAAAACTTGGTTTACTTTTAAAAACAAGTCTTCAATCAATTACTCTCATTAAGGAATGTTGCATTTAAATATGGGTAAGTTTTCAAGATTTTAAAAAGATGAACATAAATATTATATTTAAAAATAATATCAAACACAAGTTTTATGAACTTTTTGGAATTTTTTTGACAACTAATATTTTTCATTTTAGGATCATCAAAGTTTAATTTGATAAGCTCTTTTCCAAATTCCGAGATCCTTACCTCAACAATCTTCTGTTTGGCCTCTGACAGGATGAAGAAGACATCTCTGTCAACGGTGAGAAGGAGAAGGCAGGCCTGACAGTCATAAGACAAATAAGACACATGTCCATGCAGGAACCCGCTGCAAATATTACAATATGTAAGAAAACAATTGTATATGCCTTTATGTGTCATTTCAACAATATTTAATACACTGTTGTGTGACTAATTTTTTTCTTTAATAATAAGAACATGTGTCTTTTTGAGATCACCCTGCCAAGTAAAGCTAAATAAGTGACAATTATCTTAACAAGCATCCCTGGGGGTACTGTTCGAAAAGTAAAGGGAAGGGAGGGAGACCAGCTCAATAGTTCAGTGCTGGTTTTGAAGGACAGTTTTGGTTATCATCAGTGCAGCCGTGCTAGGTGTAGTGTAATACTTCTTTTATGTAATACTCTATATAGCCCCGCACCTTACTACATGTTTGGGTAATGCGCTAATACACTAATTATGCTAATGTGTTGGGGATGAGAAGGCCTAATTTAGAGGAAGTATACCCACATAGGCGTGGAGAGATCATGGTACACCCAAATGGTATTTGAAACTTAATATTTCCATTATGAGCAGTCCTGTTTATTGCAAGAGTGATGTCTTCGACCCAGGGTGGGCAACCCTGTCACCAATCACCACAAGTGGCGAATTTTCCACAAGAGTGTAATAAATTTAAGTTTTCTAGTTCTTACAGTAAAATAAACTTTTTTCTTGACAGTGTGTGCTAGTTGTAACATGTTATTTTCTGCATAACATTGGAATAATTCTGCTTTTTGAATAAGTCATTGACCTAACACTGCCATCAAATACTCCCCTCCATACCTTTCTCAACACTTTGTTTCATCATTTGCATGGTAATTGCAGATTGGCTAGTTGAAGAACTACTGTGAGAGTTAAACCCAGAAGTCACTGATTGCTTCCTGTTATTTGCTATTCCCAAATTGAGCAAATCCATAAGAATAATTCATGATTTTTTTTTAACCTGGATGCCTCATATTGAGATTCCAAACTATCACTCCTCACTTTTCACAGCGGGAAAAGCTCGACCATATATCCCACCTGGTGCCTGGCTGTGGAAAATGAACCACCGATCTGAGTTATTCAAGATCTTGGTGTCAGTGGACTCCCAGCAGTTCTTGAGTGTTTACTTCAAAGGCAAAAAGTATTCTATGACGCACCTCCCTATGGGGCACGCCCTTTCGCCGTCAATCCTAAAAAGAATGTCTTCAGAAGCAGTCTAGTCAACAACAAAAGAAGTTTTACCCTCCACTCATGGGAATGTGTATTTGGATTATTTATTGTTCCATTCAGTGAACACCGACAAACAGGAACAAANCCCCCACCCCCCTGTTAGGAACCCTTGACATAACACTAACTCACAGGAAACTATCTTCTGTGGCATGCCGCTGCCTTACATATCCGGGTTTTGTAGTGGACACTCAGGCTCAGAACCTTATCTTATCAGAGACAACCCACCAGTGAACAACACTTCTTCTTAGACACCTCCCTCGGGCAGATGACAAGGGGCCAAGCCGCATTGGCATATATAAGGCCTGTGTGGGCCATAACCTTTGGTGGACAAAGTATGTGACCGCTCTGATGTACCATGAATAATTGATTAACCATTGTGTTGTATTACTGCCTTTTTTATAATATTTGCCCAATAGTAAAAATATGATTCATTGTTGATCTATTTCGCTGAAATCCAAAATGAATATCTCCATTTATTTCCTGTGAATATGGCATCAATATTATTAAAATTATGTTGGATAAAAGTTTATCACCTGTTTGAAGTAGTGAGATACCTCTACAGTCATTCCACTTGGTTCTATCCCCCTTTTGAAAAATGGATATTCCATTCTTGGGATAGTACCTCATGGTTTCATATGGAACTTAGTAATTTATGAATTTCTGTTATTAACATTTCGCCACCTCCCTTTGTTAACTCTGCTGCAATTGAATGTATACCTTGAGATTTATGGTTCTTAAACTTCCTAAAAGCGCCTTTGACTTCATTAATACTTGGATATTTGCTATTAATAATAATGAAAATTCGCATTTACGGTAATAGAAATGTTTACATGACTTCTATTGTTTTCACTAAGGTAATAATATTGCGATATCGAGTTTGACATTACTAAGCATGAAATGTTTTGTGCATATTTATATTTGATTTTTCTTCAAATATGTTAATAAATAGTTAAATACACAATATGAATGAAAAATTTAGACACTTTTGTTCTAATTTATTTAATGAATACTAATTCAATTTGTATTTATGTAAATAATAACATTCCTTTCAGCAAATAATATCATCGCTTTTTGAGAAAAATAACACCAATTTTCCCCTAAAAATAACCTCACCTTTTTCATGTCTCTAATAATTAATATACATTAGCCATTTCTGAAGAAGTTGGAGCCAGAATCAGACAGTAAAAAATAAAAAAGTCGGAGTCAAAAGTTTGGCCTCCACAAGCCTGGTGCCTCTGTCGGCTACTGCCCACAGTCAAACAAGTCAAATAAATGTCAAACATCTTTTGCATGCAGATAGTATATTTTTAAAATAAAGTTAAGAAAATCAATATTTTATTAAAAAACCATTACTAAAATTAAATAGAATAATACTCTTTGGTAAGTTTTTTTTAATAATAAGCGAAATTAGGATAAAAATTAATTATGAGCCCCAGGCATCATTAATAAGTAAATAAATGGGCTGGCTCTACCTGGAATCAAACTTGGGAAGGCAAATAGGTGTCCAACTTTCAGCTGCCTTGAACGACTCAGATGAATTGATCAAGTTAAAGATGAGGTGTAAGTCAGCTGGATGAATAAAGTATTTCTTCATTCGAACAAGTGTAATTAGTTGATTATTTGCCAGTAATATAGCAAACACAAGATTCTGAAATAATAAATAAAAATATCAGTATTTTGAGTTCCCCAAAGTAATTGTGCTGTTTGCATGGTGTTAGAGGTACAATGCTGTACCTTCAAGTAATATTTTTAAGGGGGTAAACACCCTTGAAAAATAAGAAAACTTGGAAAAGGTTAGATTTTTTTGCATCACATCTTACTACCTGAAGCTATATGCAGTCAGAAAATTTGATACAACTGGGAAAAAGTAAGGAAATTTTTTAACATGTCACTGGAATTTTCAGGTGTATTTGCAATGGTTTTTCAAAATATTAGGTAGACAAACATAGCTCAAAGCAAACTATTAGTTTTATCTTCAATTCAAGATATTTTTCAGAGAGAACTGATATTAATTTTTCTCTTAAATAATTCATATTTTGATAATTTAGGCTTGCGTGCAAAATATTGAGAAAATGCATATTTGTTGGTCTATAAAACCAGGAGAAATCAGTGGATTTCAAAACTTAAAAAGCATATCAACCTTGATTTAATCAGGTTAACAGTTTCTTAGGGTGACAATATTTTATTAAAACAGCATGTATCCAATCATATCAGCTTCATATCACGATATCCGGTTTTACTGCAAAAGGTAAGTAGCAGTAAACTGAACTGTTACTGTTCAAGTAAGCAATTTACAAAATAATATGTTGTTTAATTCATAATAGCATGCATACACTGAGTTTGCACTCATTAAAAGATCTACATGAACACAATCAAAATATAAAATATAAGAACAAATAGTATTATTTTTAAAATAAAGAATGGAAAATTAAATAGTAGATACATTTGTGACAAAGTGTTTTATATGAATAAAAGATTAAATATGAAACTCAAATAAGTTGTACAGAAATATATAAGAGCTCTTATTATTTAATTCAACTATAGTTAAAAAATAAACTAATACACAATAATGTGCTATTAAGTTGCTGAAACCTTGCACTATGTATTAGAAAAGCCAAGATCAACATTTCCAAATATAAACAATATTACCAACCTTTATTTTCCCACAAGTCTGCACTATGGTCTGTGTGATAGAATCTCTGACCGACGGGACCAAGGGCAGACACTTGACAGCCCCAAGAAGGAACGCTGGTTCGCACTCCATGAAGTTAAGGAGGTGATCGATAAGTCTTTCTGTCCCGGTCAACAACCGCCTGAGATCGTAGTTCCGCCTCTGCTCGTATATCCTGGTGAGCTGAGATGAGGTCAATACACTCACCACCTGATTGTACACATATCTGGAAAAGCATATCATAAGTCTTCATTTTATCAACAAGCAATGATTCTGCCTTTAAAGAGTGCACTAAGATGGCTGTTTTAAGAGGTGGTCACCATCTATGATAGTCTCCGACAGCCATTATGAGAGTCATGGTTGAATATTTTAAATAGAGAACTATCAGGATGTTACCCACCCTCAATTAATGCTAACAATTAACAACCTAGAATTAATTGATCAAAGAGAACAAGAATAAATATACATAGTATATCAGAGTATATTAGAGTTAAAAGCATGTATAAGGATAAAAGGAGTTGTGTTAAGATAAAGAGTGGAAGGATGGAGTGGTTTCAAATAAAAAGAGGAGTGAATCATAGGAGTGACCTCTCACTACTATTTGTAATGGTAATGGAAATGGTCATGGACGAGGTGGCAAGAAAACTCAGGGGGGAAAGAATGAAAGTCATGATATTTGCTGATAGCTTGATGGTAAGGGGGGAGAAGGAAGAGAAAGTACTGGAACAGCTACAGGAATGGAATGAGTAAGAAAAAGAGTGTGGAATGAAATTTAGCAAAACAAAGTGTGAAGTGATGGTAATTACAAGGAAGAGAAAGGTGTGTAAAATACCTGTTATAGAGAAGAGAAGTGCCCATGAAGTGTAAGGAAGTGTTGTACAGAGTGTACTTTGTGCCCATTGTCACACATGTAGTAGAAACATTAACATTGAATGTAAGAGAAACTAGGAAAGTGAAGGCTATGAGAATGAAGTTTGTGAGGATCGTGTTAGCTATCACAAAGAGAAACAAGTTTAGGAGTGAAGTTATCTGGGAAAGAGTGGGGGTACAAGGAGGACATGAGATAGTAGAGGAAGCAAGATTGAGATGGTATGGGCATGTAATGAAGATGGAAAAAGAAAGGATGCTAGAGAAAATTATGTAACTGAAATTTGTAGGAAAAGGATTGCAAGGGAGGCAAAGAAAGCAATAGGAAGAGCAGGTAACAAAGTGTGCAAGTGAGAGGTAAAAAATGGAAACGATTTAAGGAAGAATAATGGTGGAAGAATATGGAGGCATTTTACAAAACTGACTCAGCCACAGGCTGGAGAAAGTTGAGGATGATGGTGATAATGATGAGTATAACAGCAGGGCTTTAAATACTACATATAATTGACTCACTGGCCCCAAAATACTCAACCAAAACAGGGACCTTGACCAAATGAGTTTAGTTTATTACGTTGTGATAATGACATGATCAAAGATGGAGGCTGATATCTATGTGAGGGATAAAAATATTATTATTAGCACCACGTCTTACTACCCATTCAGGTTATATGCACTTACGCTAACATGTAATGGTAGGGTGATTGTGAGATGAAATGGAGGACCTACAGTTTAATGTGGGATTCGAACCACGGCGGAGGCCTGGCATTCCACACATTCACAAGTTGGGATTAATGCACATCTTGTCAGAGGGGTGGGAAGGGTTTGGTAATTAGATAAATCTGTGCCGAGACCAAGGTTTGAGCCCCAGACCTGCAGCATAAAGGTCTAACACCTTACCCCTAGATCACCAGTTCACCTAATTAAATTATAAGAGTGCAAACATAAAATATTATATTTGGCTTATAGACCAAGTGTGTAGAAGACCAAAAATTGTTTTTCATTTTTCCCTCCAACTGAATATTGGTTTATTTCCTAGTTAATAACGCTTCTCATACCTTTCGTTTTAAATGAAGTCATTGAATAACTAATTGTATTATCTAGAGATGTAAAAAGCACTGTTTTTTACAGTTCCAATTTTTGCCTTTGATTCTGAAACGTTAACCTTGATTTTGACTTTCAATTCATCAAATTTATAATTTCAATCTTTTTTGTATATTCCTTTTTTCCTACATACAAACTCATAACAAAAATACTTTAGTTACTTATTTACACACATTGTACTGTAATGTTTTTGGTAAAACCACAACTAAAGAGAGTAACTTAAACTAAAAAGTGAAAGTGTGGAAATATCTATTTAAAAAAAGTTCATATTTGATTTCTGGAAGATAAATAGAACACAAAGGTCATGTTAAGTATATTTACAATTTATTGGTACTAAAGTGAAATGCCAAAAAAACACAATAATAGCGGCAATTCAGAATACTGGTGTTTTGTTTGGATAGCAAAACTTCGATTTAATGGGATTTGGGAGATAAAAATTGAGATATGGAAAGTTGTGATATTAAGATAGACATTATTCTGTATTACTTTGATACAGTATGAAACAAGAGTATCATGGAATTGAAGATTTTTTTTTAAGATCGCATCTTACTATCTGTTGAAGTATATGCATATATGATAACTAATTGGGTATAAATGAGGAAGGAAGTATTTTAGAAATAGTCTAACCGTATTAGGGTGGAAGGAGAGTGGGAAACCATTTAGGAAAAACCAGGATTCGAATCCCAATATCCCAATCAGTAGGCCAGTCTAACACAAGAGTGTCACCTTAGACAATTCGGCTACTGAAGCGGGTAATCGAGGCATTGAATTTGACAACCTTAGTACGGTATTATTTATCTATGGGTGTTTAAGACTAGTTGCCCGGAAATCTACCAAGAAAATACTCACGTTAGCTGTAGAACTAGTTGGGCCACACTTTCAGAAGTGCGTGATACTGACACCAGGATGATTGGCCCTTTGATAAGAAACACAAATCTTGAATTTCCTGCTTGAATAGATCTAATTGTATCTTGGGATGCTTGTACAAAGGACACAAGGGCTTGCATCACTCCAAAGATAGTTACTAACTTGTCCTCATTTCCATATCTGAAATCAAACTAGTCATTATTAAGATTTTTCAGACTAGAACAATTAGCACTTTAGCAGCATTATAAACATTTGAGGGTGTAAACAAACACTGACTAACCCCTTCAAATATTTCAATCAGTAGATCAATACCTTTTCCCATTAATTGGTTAATGTATAGATGCTATTTATGACAAGGTTCACAATGTCATAAACAAATGTTAAGCTATAGATTTGTACAAAAATTACAAAATGTCTGCTTTCTCACATAGTATGAAGTAGGCCTAAAACCAAACGATAATCCCAAAGTTTTGTAATTTTTGTGCAAATCCAAAATACCTCAGCCACATTTTCATGATATCGGGAACTCTGATAATTGCATCCACACATTCACCAATTAATGTAAATTAAGTATGATAAAGATTTATTTAATGCTTGGTACAAGAAAGTAAATGAATTGAATTAAACTATTTAAGAGAAGTTAGGGGCTATGTGAATTTAGTAACTTCAACAAGAGGATAAAAAAATATAACACATAAGATAATCCCATCAATATTTTGGAGCAAAAGAGTGATTTTTGACTTAGTTAGAATAATTTTGTTATGTTCAGTTTAGAAATCTTATGTACATTTTTTCGGCGGGATGAAAGAGAAAGGAATTTTAAAAGTATGTATATGGAGGGACAGAAATGTATACCACCGGTTTTATTAATTATTCATAATGCATTAATTATGACTGTTTGTATCTTCTTCACAAAAACAATGGTTCTTTATAATTTGAAAATTGAGATATATCATAGAGTGTAAATTTAATGTGAATTGTTTACACTTTAGTGCTTCACACTAAGTGTCAAGACCGTAAAATTGTAAAAAGAAAATAACATTTATAAATTAATATAAAGAAAAGAGTGGTAAAAGTTGTCATCGCCATCATCATTATCATTATTATTATTTGTTTTAATATCAAATTTTGGCTACTTTAGGTTCAAACAATTTTGTAACCAACTAACCTAGAGTAAATCGGTTTACCAGCTGCACTCAGAATAAAAACATGTTTCTTTTTACATTTCCAGTCCGGGTTTTGCCAATGTTCTTCATCGGAATTAGCTCCCCCTGATGTTACTGTTGTCATAGCATCTTCATTGGATGTGAGGCTTGTTTCACTTAAATGAGATGTCACCTCTTCCTAAGATTAAAAACAAGCATTTTAATAGTTAATCGTTTCCAAGAAGGGATCCAACAGGTCATTTGCCCTTCCTCCCCCAAGACCACAAATTATTTTAATAAAACATAATTCATATGAAGCATAGTATTATAATATAGTGCACAGAAGATTAGTTGAATAGGCTTGTATATTACTCATCCTTTATTCAATAACCAAAGAGTAGACTAGTGTATAATTTAGCACATTTGAGTTGATTTTAGGTGATAGGATATACACATTTTGTTTGTTAAATCACAATATTTATACGTTTGGTTCTTTAAGTTTAAAAAAATGACACCTTGAAAAAGAAGTAGAGCCTAGCACCTTTGGTTTGATATGCAATACTCTTAACACTGAGCTATCCAGAAGTCGCCCCATGCTCAGGGTCATTCTTCACTCATATTATATTATAGTATTATATGGTATTTAGATGCAGTTATACATTAACTGTCTATAACTATTATAGCTTGTTCTTTAAATTGAGAAATGACATCTGGACACAGGAATCAAACCTAGTACATCAATGCTATGACCACTGAGCCATCCAGGAGTCGTGCTGTGCTCTGGTTCATTCTTCACTCATATTTTAAGGCAGAGTCTGTGATGGAGATGGGGAAATCCTCAGTTACATATGAATGTAGGACTTAGCCCGATATACGTAGCTGACGATTCCTGCACATTCATCATTGTATTATTGTCAGCATAAAGCCCATCCTGTGTGGAAGATGGATGTGTTATCTGATAGCTCATGATATTAATTGATCACTCATATATAGCTGACAATTTCCAGATGTCTATTAGACACATTACCTTAACATATAAGTGAAGAATGACCTTGGGCACAGGACGACTCCTATACAGCTCAGTGAGTTTTGGAGTGCTAAAACAAAAGTCTCGGGTTTGAATCCCATGTCCAGGTGACTTATTAAATTTAAAGAATATGATATTTAAATGTAGATATAAAAATATTTAACAAATATAATAGCTTGGCTATTTAATCTATCTGGATATGAGAATTCATACAGTAGTCATTGTACTAATGTCAGCCTAACGCCCTCCCAAGTCAGAGATGGCCGCATTATCTGATAATGTGCAATCTTAACTGCTCGCTCAAATATAGCTGCCAATTTTTGCACATACATCACAGAACCTGCCTTAAAATATGAGTGAAGAACTACCTTGAGCACGGGACAACGGCTGGATAGCTCAGTAGTAAGAGCATTGGTGTACTAGGCCAATGGTCCCTGTTCGATTCTCATATTCAGGTATTGTTAAATTTAAAGAATATTATATTTAGATAAGGCTACAACCATATATAATACCTAGGTTACAATAACATTATTATTATTATTAGCACCGCGTCTTACTACCCGTTCGGGTTATACACACTTGCGCTAATGTGTAATGGTAGGGTGATTGTGAGATGAAATGGAGGACCTACAGTTTAACGTGGAATCCGAACCACGGTGGAGGCCTGGCATTCTCCACATTCACTAGATGTCTTGTCAGAGGTGAAGAAAGGGTTTGGTAATCAGATAAATCTGTGCCGGAACCGAGGATTGAACCCCGGCCGCCAGTACAGAAGTCTGACACCTTACCCTTACAATAACAGGGGCTATTTAATTCATTAGTATGTTTATATATTGTATTGTTAATATTATTCACCAGAGTGCCGTGATTTAACAAGTTTGATCATTTTGAATAGTTATGCAATTAAAACAAAACTCACTAGAACTAAAATTGAAATGTGTAAACATAAATATGACTGTATTTTGTGTTTACTTACGATCTTTACATTATTCTGATAATGTTGATACATGGTCTCTCAGAATGTATGATGTCAATACTTTTTATATATATATATATATATGATGTCATCTAACAGGTATGGCAGTTTATATAAGTCCAGTTTTGATAGATTATTGTGTGAGTTTAGCCTACATTGTGTAGTTTCATTTGTGTTTAAAGTTTCTTCAGCATTTTCAGAAACAATTAGTATTGTTCTTTGTATTATAGTTTAAGGTGTGCCATGTGTTCGCAAGTGAGCTGCATGGCCGACAAGTGGTCTATTCTGTGACTTAGGTAATTTATATTATTTTTATTTTTTTATAATGATATACAGTAAGTTTACTGACATTTTTCTCTAAGTAAAAATAAGTATATTTCGTTTGGGAAAAAAAAGTAGCGTACCTTGATTGTGCAATATTTTGTGCACCACCCTCAATTTTTATTATGTAGGCCTATTATAACTTAACTACCTGGTCTATAAACTAGAAAAATGTAGTTTATAGAAGTTACATTATACAGTAGTTCCATTAATATACCATAAGAAAAATTCTTGTTATGTTCAATATAGGCTAGATTAATTTTCTTAGATACTGTCATGGTTTTGGGGAATTTTCCCTAGAGTTTCACGCTGGCTATATGGCCTTGGCATTGTCCCTCTCATCCCCCTCAAATATGTTTATATGATCTTCCTAGCCTACTCATTCAGGTTATACACCTAGGGTCCTATTATTTAATTATTGTATACTAATGAGTAAGGGGTGATGAAAGTTGAATTGAGAGGAAATGTAACCGCATTTGCGTGAATACTGAAATCCGTTTAGGGCAAACCTTCAGTACACCCCAGGGTATTCAAACACTGACATACCTTTCGACAGTTTAGTATATTGCGAAGGTAATGTCTTAGACCATGCTACTAGCGAAGCGGTTCCTCAAGTATATTTATGCCTGTGCCACTGACTCAATCTAAACATTTAAAGGAACCAGATTAGAGCAATTATAAGATATTACAATTACTTGCCATCTCGTTTTCTCTAATTTTTTCATCTTGTTCTGAGCTTGAATCTTCTGGAACAGTTGTGTCGTTGAGTTCCTCTTGAATTTCACTAATAGTGCTGGTCGTGCTTTCTTTCATTTTCCTATCATCAAAGCTTGAGTCCAATTCTTGTTCAAGTTCTTCAAATGAATCGGTTGTCACCAACATACTCTCAAGACAAGCTCCTGGCTCAAAATCTGGAACCACGTCTGTCTCCCCATTACTGTCCACAATATTTATATTATGATCTGTATTCTCAGTTTCCATTTCTTTAGTAAGTTGCCATAAAAACTAAAAATTATATAATCTTCAAATGGGGAGTCTTAACCTAACCTTGGATCTTAGGGTCTAAAACCTCAAAACAAGTTATAGATTTCATGAATGTCCATAGTTTAAAGCTTAAACAGATTTACATCATAGTTTTACTTTGATTTACCTGTACTTTATGAACACTTTAATACCAACAACTGAACACAAAATGTATCCAAACAATAATATTATATTAAATAACACTGCATTATCATGGCTAAAAAATTAGTTAAAACCTATAATTATCTTTATTTATTTTAAAATTAAATATAAATTGAAAACTCAATTGTTCTATAGTAATATATATTATATATTGGCATATAAACTTAAAAACAAAAACAAATAGACTCCAAATTTATTCTATATCAACCATTAAAATAGTCATTACCAAACTACAATTGTTTAATATACATAATTTTTAAAGGTTAATGTTATATTTCCATTATGCTGATAAAAAGAGATGACATGGGGATCAAAAGACTGTACTATCATTATGTAGGCTACAGGTGAATTCAACTAAATAGAGCTGGATTATGAATAAGTAGACATTTAATAACAAAATTATCAGCTCCCCGTTATTTTATTAATATTTTTTTGAAATTCAAGCATTTGGTGTTAGTTTAATTGTTCATGTGTATTATTATAAGACATTTTGATCGGGAGAATCTATAGGGACTAACTTCCTGTATATAAAGATCCAGTGGTACACCCATAGTCCTACATTTTCTTGGGGTGGGTCGAACAATAGAGAGAGAGGAGGTTAAAGGCTATAGCTTCATAACCATCGGAGGCAAAACAATTTATTACTATTAAATGCCTTTATTAGCTATATCAATTCGTCTTGTAGTGATTAAAGACAACGATTCCAATCATGCAAAGGCTTTAGTTTATATACAATGTATCCACGCTATTGTTCGGTACTTTTTTCCAATTTGTAGCTATTGGCTCACTTTTAATTTGTGTAATGGTGTGCTTACCATAATATGTTCTCCACACACCGGGAAACTTTTAGTGATTTATTTGAAGAGAGGAATCAGTGGTGGCGGAAATTATTTTTGTTCATCGTAGAAGGCAATTAAAAAAAGGGGGTTTTGTCATTCAACCCAAAAGGGACTCTAAGGACACTCTCCAGGAAAATGTTGCAAGAAAAATGATTGCTCATTGAAGCGATTTCGGAGGGGTCTTTCTTTAGAATATTTTTAAAATTTAGATGATTTTAGAAGATTTTTGGAGTAACATTTATCCAGAAATTGCTTCTAGGAGCTATTTAAAATAGTAC
>CABEEJ010001017.1:47189-68830 GCA_901482245.1 Timema douglasi | reverse complement strand
CCCCCCCCCCCCCGAACAAATTTAAATTGGATGTTATAGAAGCTATCTCGAATGATCTTTTCCATTTGATATGGCCATAATTTGAAAATTTTTGAGGATTAGATGCACCTACAAGAATTGGAACGGTAAAACTTTTTCCTCCGAAAACTTTTTAAAACAGGAGGTTTCTAGAAGCTATTAATTGAAATTATACTTCTTCCAGTAAATTTTTAAAAAGTAGATACTTCTAGATACTATTTGGAGTGTCCCTTTGCTGGTTAATTTAAAAAATCATAATTTAGTTTATAGGGGAAAATGGGTAGAACTGCACAATTTGCCATCACCCCCCCCCCNTTGGAGTGTCCCTTTGCTGGTTAATTTAAAAAATCATAATTTAGTTTATAGGGGAAAATGGGTAGAACTGCACAATTTGCCATCACCACCCCCCCCCCTGGTGAACCATTGTTCGATACACTTAATTTGGGCTAGATTTGGAATAATATTGACATCCAAAATTGCTTCTTTCAACCCGTCATTGTTATAATACGGATTATTTTGAAATTTTAGTATTAATGCATAGCTTATAGTGAATAGTGCACAACACATAGTGCGCAGTAAGTTGAAATATATTATTTAAAATTATATTGTTTATAATCCATAGATAGCCAATAGTACACAATGCATAATAATAATTTAACTTTAATTTCTTATACTGAAACTTATTTATTTTTCCCATGTACTTCTCTGAATCTCCTTCTCTGGTTTAATTTCTAAGTTCACTCGAAGTTTACTTTAACTTATTATTTATTGGTAAATGTAACTTGATACATATTAAAAACCAGAAAGATATATATTTTTTGTTCACAGTAGTTATTTTAATGTGGATGTTTCAAATTCCTTAGTAAAATTTGAAAACTGACTTGTCCAAAAGTGAATAACAGTACATCATGAATTAGGGCAAAACTGTTTAAAGCTCAGTTGTACAAAAGTAAATTACAGTACATCGTTAATCAGAGCACAACCTTTTAAAGCTCAGTTGTGTAAAAGTGAATGCTAGCGGATCGTTGATCTGAGCTGAACTGAGTTAACTAACTGCCTTGGTTGAACTCTACTGCCTTTAAATAACCTCCCACCCACTTGGAAGCTAGAGAGGAAGACCGTGTGACTTGCTTTCTAGCGCCACACATGGTGGGCTCACAGTTCAACAGCGTGGGAAGTACGTAGATTGTGACGTCACACTCTACATATATCATGCGGGGAGTGTACTGTGTAGTATATATAATCATTAAACTTGAAACGTGTCAGTCAATAAGACTATGAAGAAAGGTGATAGCCAATTAAACGCCAGTGTATACAATCAAACTAAAATTATATTCAGTGTCTACCCTTTATTTTTGAAATGCCTTGTTTTAGTCATACTTGTTTACTGTTCACAAATTGTCTTTGTTTTAGCGTAATGACTACGATTGTAAATATATATGAGCTAAAATAAAGGGAACATATATAATTTTGTATTCTGTTACTGAGAAGTGGGTCAACCATAATATTCACGACCACATTAAAATACAATTTGACTTAATAGCTTTAAGATACATCTAATTTAAAAAATCCATTTTATGATCATTCTAAATAATTCTGATGGCTATGTGGATTTCAACAATTTTGACCAGGTGGGTTTTGTATCTTTTGACATTTTGAAGTGATTCAAAACCACACACTTCCCATTCCATCCTCTTTGGGCTTTAATTTCAAAAATCCAAAAGATTTCTGACATGTCACCCAAAAAGAACCTTCCTACTAGATTTCATCTTTTCAGCTCAAGTAGTTTGGAAGATACGGAAAAACCACCCCGCTTCTTCCCCTTATTGGTTGAGTTTGGAAAAATCACAAAATACTTTGACCCGTTACCTAAAAAGAACATGAATGTCATGTTTAATCTTTCCAGATCAAGCCGTTTGGAAGATACGATTATAGATTTTAAAATGTTCCAACCGCAATCTCATCCCATTAGGGGTGGAATTTCACAAAACCTCTTCTAATGGAATACCTATGACATGAAAGTAAATTCCTACAGAATATAAAGATTCCAGGTGGAGAGGCTCATGAGATATGGGGATGAATCTGTTTGTGAGTGATTGAGTGAGTGAATGATTGAGTCAGGGCTGTCTTATATATTGTGGTGTTCTCAAATCAGTGACATTATTCTTAGCTTGATTTGTATTTATTATAAGGGTTTCCTGTCTCCGGTTGACTTCAAGCTAGTGTCATGTATATAAAACAGGAGTTTCTGTGATGTGCCACAGATTTTTTTTATTGATGCTCTATGCCATAATTGGAGGAATATTCCAAGTTGGCAGAAGCTAGTTTTTAGAGATGGGCGATATATCACTGACTGTGGTTTTTTCACCGATACCATTTGATCACTGATAATCCCAGTTACTCGATCTCAAAAGTATCGGTGATTGAGATATCAGTGATCGGAGATACTCGCATACTCGCAATACTCGAGCTATGGAGCTAGTATTGCTTCTTTTTCTAGACACTCGAATAAATACTCGCTTCACGGCCTTTGTTATTCTTTTATTTTTTATTTTCTACCAACTAATTGAGAATCGACCTTATTGACTGGCATGTTTTACGTGTTATTTCTATTTAAAACACTTGATCTCTTAGAGCTCATTTATCAAAAACAGTATAAGATTGCTACGTAAAAATGACTTTGTTGTTAAGAGCAAAATTCAAAAGCAAGCTTACTAAGCAAATCACATTTCGGATTCTTTTTAAAAGTAGGCTACGAAAAAAATCACATAACACAAATTACATAACATTTCACTATAAAATACTAAATAACATATTTTATTTCTCTATTTTTCAATTGTATTAAACTTCTTAAAACGCATACTTTTGTATTGACTGTACATTAGTCAGGCAACACGAAACCCGGAGATTAGGTAGCTGTATGTCAATAATGTCAATGTCAGTGCTGACTGCCGAGTGCCGACAGAAAGAGCTTATGTTAAGTCTTTAAGTATCGAATTCCATTGCAAGCCGCCAAACTTCCAAGTAATTAGTTCTCCTTTCAAATTCCAACCGACAACCGAATGTCATGGGATTATTCGAGTAAATACCCAGTACTCAGAAATACTCCATACTCCATACTCGATACTCGATACTCGATTGTACGCGCCTACCCGGACAGCAGCTAAATACTAACAGTGAAAAATCACTGGTATAAATCACCGATATTTTAAAATCACAGTCACTGTATTCACTGATATCGTAAAATCACTATTTTTCCCATCTCTACTAGTTTTAGTGTCCTATAGCAGAGCTTTAGGAAGTTGTTGTAAATAGGGACTTGTGTGCAATTTTTGTAGAGCGTTATTTGTTGACAGTTGTTCGAGAGTGTCGAGAAAATGTGTGAGCTCAGCGATAGCGTGCCTTTAGTATCATGAATAGGACATTGGTTGTAACAGTTGGTAATTGACAGTTGTTGTAGTGTGTTAGTGTTATAGAGAGTCATCTGAAGGAACTTTCAATGTGCGTGCAAACAAAGTGTTGGTATTGGACACCTAACAAGAGGATTTGTGGACTATAAATTTATATAATTTAGGATTCAAAGACACGGACTTGCAAACAACCGGGGGACAGTTGAACCACAATTCCACGTCACGATGATGACCATTATATTAATTCACCTTTCTTTAAAAACAAAATAGTAGCCATCGTTCGGTCTTTCATTCAACCCATCCTAGAAGAGTTTTTCATCTTGTAGTCTCGCAAGTAATGAATACTTAAGTGACAGTTTTACACAATGACTTTAGACGTTAAACTAGCAAGCCATTACAGCCTGATGTCAGAAGTGCACCTATTCCAATTTATTTCCGACTTAAAGAACATGCTTTTAGATCTTAGTATCAGAATCAAGGTTTTCACACTTTACATCTGATATAACGTACTAGCGATTACAATTACAACATACTTAAGAGGTGAGGGGATAATTCATACAATATGAATATAAGATCTCTGGTGTAAAACTAGAGAAAGAGAGGGAGCTTGGTGAAGTTCCAGTGTCGTCGTCTCCTCGAAATGAATGGTACAGTGTAATTTAGTTTATAGGCTTGTGGGAAGTATTACTATAACCTGATTTTGGTAGGAAACTGTTTTTGGAAGGCCTTATTTTGTACCATAAACCTATTCTATAGTAATATTTTGGTAATATAAACGTTCTTCTATAACAGTAGGGGAATTCCCTTCTGGAAGGTATTTTAGCTTACCAATACATACATACATACATACATACATACATACATACATAATCACGCCATTCCTTCATGGGCTAGGCAAGAAACTGTGAATATAGCTGGGAAAAGAACTTCGTACTTAATCTGTCCTCACTAACTTTCTCCACACTTCCATATCCTTGCGTACTTCCTTCGCTTCAACAACATCCATACACCGTGACCTACATGCTCTTTTATTCTTAAAACTCTTAATGTTTCTCTTTTATCACATATTCATCAACAACATTTAGCTACGTCTTACATGACCTACAACTTCCTTTTGATCCATACACTTTACCTTCATATAGTTGTTTCGTCACTTGATCCATACTCATCCTCTCAATATGTA
Organism: Timema douglasi; assembly: GCA_901482245.1. NCBI lineage: Eukaryota > Metazoa > Arthropoda > Insecta > Phasmatodea > Timematidae > Timema > Timema douglasi. The sequence goes on along the minus strand of CABEEJ010001017.1, from coordinate 64,219 downwards.
CAAACCACCTTAACGATCTTCTTTCATACTGACCTAACGGATTCCCTTTCAAATTACACTCCTTCAGCACCCATTCATTACTGACTCTATCCATATGAGTTTTCCCACATGCATTTCTTAGATATATTTTTCCATTGGCATTCACCGTGCTTTTGTGTTTCTCCTGACAAACCCACGCTCCCCACTTATCTTACCAAAATACCACTATACGGTAAGGCCTTCCGAAAAGGGCTTTATTTTAAAATTATGATATGTAATAGCCTACTTCAAATTATTTAAATAAACAAATCACGCGCTTTGAACTTAGTTATTCTGTTCAAACAATATACTAACACTTCTGTTTCTTTTAACTATCACAAGCATCGATATATTTCATATATTCATACAAATTAGAGAAATATGTCAAAATGCCACATTGCCTTGAATGTGTGTAGGAAAGAGAAAAATATTTGAAAGTTTCTCTCTCTCATACACAATGGTGTGCAAACGACAATTCGAAAATTTATCTCTCAGATGTCTATCTATTTATAATACATATATATATATATATATCTCAATTTATTTTTCATTGTTACCGTTAAGAGAGTATTTTTCAATACGTTGAAAAACCTTTCTATTTAAGCATGTTAGTTGGTCATCTTGCTTAATGTTTGTGTATACGGTCCTAACTCAAAAACTCATTGAGTATATTTAAACTTTAACGTTGGCGGTATTTGAAAAGTTGTGTTTTTTGACGTAAATAGTTAGTTCACCTAGTTGTATTTTTCATTAATTAGCCAGAATAGTAGTCATGGGTGTTACTGTGTAAGTATTAATTAAATATATGTTAGAGGAAACAATTATTACAAAATATTGCTGTTCTATAATAGTTCATCTGGTCTTGGCTACCAGCTTACATATAAATATACCAATTTTATTTTAAATTGATATATCTGACAGCTAGAAAAAGTTTCTAGATCTACGTTCACGTATTCATACGTCAAATCATGGGAGCTGTAGCTGTCACGTTTAATAGATATTGTAAATATTTATAAAATAACAATAATAATAGAGTAAAATGTTATACTTTATTTAGCTTATAAATAGTTATAAAATATCACTTTGTATTTAGTGAAATGATTATCTTTGTTGACCACAAAAATATAAAAATATTTTTGTATTTTCTTAAAGGTATTTTGAGGACCGTCGGGGGGGCCTACACTCAATAACACATTTTAGGAACTTTTTTTAATCAAACAAAATATAATTAGGCCTATGTTATCAATTATATTTTCCTATTGATAAGTGACGGCGCATCGTTTAAAAAACTTATCTTATGTCACAGGCCATATTCTACAACATGGCAGGAAACGTTTTAGTGTGTAAGTTTCTGTAAATGTCCATCCATTTAAACCTATCATTAGGTTAAAAAAATTAACTAGAACGTAGAACCCCAATCTCCTACAGAAGCTTTTCAGTTGGGACCAATAGTCTTCGATGTTGTTAGTACACATTCCTGTAGTAGAATCCACAAAGTTCTTTTGATCATTGACCATATAGTGGATATATTATGATTACACGCTTCCAATGTATTGAGTGCTCTATACTCTTTCCAAAGGTCAGTACAAATAACTGTGCCATAGAAAGATGTGTTTTTCAATCATTGTACACAGTATTGGATAGGGCTGCCAGATTTTTGCTAAGGCAAACTGGGACAAAAAAATAATTCAAGTAGGCCCTATCACTCTTTTATTTAAATTTTGACAACATATTAAATAAATGCCTTTCACATATTACAAAAAAGAAAACAGCAGCATTAATAATAATAATAATAATAATAATAAAAAATGACAAGCAAAATTTAAAAGCATACTTTTATTTGCTTAATACAAAGCAAACTTACACAGCTTTCCATCACAGCAAACTGAGCCAATTTAAACAGCTATGCCCAGATGCAAAAGAGAAATGACGTCATGTACCTACATACAGACCCAAATTAATATTTAAAACAATTATTGGGGTACTAACCTAACTTTCAAACCTTCGATAATTTATATAGGCCTAGCCTAGTTATTACAGTAACTAACCACTCGAGCTTAACCTAACCTTTCATGCATTAGTCAATTTAAAATATTTAAACTAACCTTTCACCCATTAATAAATTTATAATTTACAGTAAATTTATCAAATAAATAATTTAATTTCAATAGGCCTACGTCAAATTGACGTTTTCCACCGGAAACGATCATGAGTCAACATTATAATGCAAACTATGTAAGTCAACAAAACCTTAGTCAATATTTATATTTACATGTTTCATTTGTTGTAGCAAATTTTGCTTTAATTATATATTAGGGGAGAAGGCGTATACTTGAACTACCTTTTACATCTAACCTAATTCATTGTTCTGTATAGGTTTTTTTGGATGAAAACCCTACTCTATAATTTTTGTAAATAAATGTTGGTTCACTTAAAATTGATTCAATTTGTCTTTCATTGTATACTGCTTTATCATCATTATCTGGCCATTTGAATTTTAATCCTTGTGTACAGCGAGAAAACTTAACTAACCAACCATCTTTGAGTTTTTCCTGAACTTAGCCAACAAAGTGACAGACTGATTGTTTCCCTTGATAAACTACCACAACCAATCTATTAACTGTAACTGGTTATTATTGTTGTTCTTCATCTCAGATATTGTCTAGGCATAAGTGTTGCGATGATTCTGAAGATTCCTCATTAACCTCAGAAGAATTATATTGTTCCATAAACAGTTTCTTGGAGGACAATATTTTTATTGGGTAGAAACAATAGCTAATATTTTCTTCAGTCTTTATTTTGCCTCTTCTTCCAAAGCAATCTTCTCTTGTGTATTTGAAAATTCTTGATGTTACACTTTTCCTTTTCACACAGTTGTTTTTTGAGGACTAACCTTAGAATCTGACCTTAATTGCTCTGGAGCTATTTCTGGGAAGGAATTAACTTCAACTTCATTCCCTACAGGAGGTAATACCACTAGTTACAACAAAACTAACTAAATTAACCAGATATTCACCAGATGGCCCTGCAGTTGGTTCTCTGTCAAATGCTTTTATTGGATCTGGCTTATCTGCCACTTCAGCTGTTAGAACATCCTAGTCTTGGAAAATGATTCAGTTAAAAGTAGCTACTCCGGCCGCACAAAACCCCGAGGCAATATTAGTTGGTGTCAAAGCCTGTGGGTCTGCCAATTCAATAAGATTATTTTTGACAGGGTTAATGTGTTTAAATATTTAGGAGCAATTTTAACTAGCTAAAACAATATTAGATTTGAAATTAGGAAAATATACAGCTGGGAAAGGCATGCTATTACTTGGTAAGTAAGTTGTTAACACCTCATCTGCTTTCAAGGAATATAAAACTCAGAATATACAAAACGATAATCTTAAGGTGCAGTGGGGTAAGTGGGTACCGTACTAGAATTTTAAAAGGTTGACTTTGAGCAAGTGTATCATAGCAGTGAGTCAAGTAAAAAAGTTGATATTTGAATATGTTGTACCTGGGTATATTCTTAGTGAATACTAAATTGGCAAAAATCAAAAACCTTTAGTTTATGTTTTTTTTGTAAACGTTTACTTGTAGTACCCAGTTACTCCGTGGCCCAGGGCAAGTGGGTTTACTGGCTTGTAAATCCTACATGATAGTACCTAAATAATAATGGAGCAAATGGGTATATAGTACTTATCTTCTGCTTCAAAATGCTTTTCAAATGGGTAAAAAATGTTGATCCATTCCTGAGATATGAACTTTGTTGCGGATGTCACCCTTCCGAGACGAAAAATTAAAAAACTTTCTTTTTATATATATTATATACTAATTAATCAATTTCAGCAGTGTTTTGTCATGATTTACAATTATGTAATCGTAACTGTCACTCAAACTTAAAAACACTCTTAAAAAACTCAGATTATTTAACTACTTTGTGATAAAATTTAGAAATTAAAGAGTTGTAGAAATAAAAACCATAAACTCATAAAAAATGATCAATAAAGTAGGCCTAATTTAACTTCCACAAGGTTGCTAATATCACTGTTATTAAACTAGACATAACTGGTATTTACATGTAACCTAATCACCAATGTTTGATACATTTTAGTACACATTAGGATGAATCAAATTGGATGGGAAACATAATTCTTCCATTCTTCCAAGTTTCGGCTCAGGCAAAACTGCCAAAATATCCTTGTCTTCTATTGTATCCTCATCTTCTCTTTCTGACCATACAAAGGAGGTGAACCGTGGAGTTTCTTCTTTCTAGGCTACAGCAGTTCCCCATGATGGAAAATAGAACTGGTCCGCAGACCATCGAGTTTCTCACCAAGCGTGTGGTAGCCCTAGGAGCAGTGCAGCAGGGACAGTTCTTGGTGGATTGCGAAACATTTACATCTGTAGCTAACCTTGGTAAGTTTGTTCTATTTGTTAATTTGTTAATATGTGGGGCTATGGAACATTTAAATATAAACACAACACATTGTATTGCCTCATAGATAGTATTCATTTACCACTCTGCAGGCAAATCTACATAACCGAGTAAATTAAATGTGACAAAAATTATGTCTTATTGTATTATAATATTATTGGTTTTTTTTAAAGTTAACCTACACTATTTTACTATCAAGTGTGTTTTACCCAAGTGTCTATAGATTTAGCAACATAACTATGACAATTATTGGACCAATAATACTTCTGGAGGAAGTCAATTTCCTAAAATGTTCATGTAAGCCTACAATTTTATTCTGATATCAAAAAACTTAACTCATACATTTTTATATACTTTAATTGCTAATTTTGAAAGTTTTTAAAATCTGTGATATTTTTTCTTAGGTGTATAAGTTACTTATTTTTGGTCTCTCGGGTTTGATGACTTTGATCCATTGATGCTTATTTCAAATGCAAACTAATAATTTGACTTGTTTAGTGTTTTAAGATATTGCATATGTTTATTTTGTGGTCGGTTCTGATTTGATTGTTTGTTGAAATTGGTTATGTTTGGTGTTGGCTGTAATATCATGTTTAGTGATTATCTAATTAATGTGATTTTCAGACCTACCTGTTAAGCCCGTGAAAGTAAACGTTGGCATTCTATGTATTTCTTATGTTTTAATAATATATCTAATTATTTTATACTGAAGGACTTTCTTAGTTGGCAATTTACTACTAATAACCAACTACATTAGAGCATCTATAATCCAAACTAATTTGGACCAGGTATCAACCGATAGCCTGATTTTGGTTGGAAGAACAGTTAAAGAAAATTCCAACAGATTTCTTTGCAGCCAACATCATATTGTTTTCATATATTATTTGTGTTATTTTATAGGTATTGTTAATATCTATTAAAAGTGACAGCTTTATATAATATGACTTGATGTGTGAATATATTATGCAGGACACCCACTGAGATGGCGAGCGTGTGGTGTGGCGTCTGTATGGCGTGTGGTGTAGGTATAGCACGCATGTGGCTGTGACTTTCAAGTGGTGACGATATGGCGTAAAGTCAATTGATGTGGCATTTTTGCCATCAACAAACCACACTTGCCAACGGACATCAAATTATTATACATTCTGAATTGTCTTTAAATTTAAATTAAACTTTATTTTTTTTACCTCCTACTCTAATATATTTTTAAATATTACTTCATGCTCGTTCCTGTATTTGATTTCGACAATAATCATTGTTATTGATGTAATAAATGCAGGATAAACTCTTCACCAGTTCCAAAATCTTAATATTAAATTATGAATAGTTCCACATTGAAAAAACTTACAAACAAAATTCAGAACAAAATAAATGATGGTCCAGTAATCAACTCCAGTACAGTGCTGAGTGACAATCACCATACAGCCGCCACACGAGTTTAAACATGTTGGAGCCTAGTGGCGGGTGCATGGCTCCGCAACACTCGCCGCACCACTTCCGCGCCTCTCCAGTGGGCGCTATCTCATTAATTTACATGTGCTCACCTCACGCCAGATGCCTTACAGACACCACACCTCCACCACACCACACGCTCGCCCTCTCAGTGGGCCCTGCCTTAAAATGGTTTTAGTAACTTTAGAAACGGATGACTGTTCTTCCCACCAAGATCATATGCTATAGTTTGAATTTTTAATTTGTTCTTATTACCAAACAATAAACAACATTGTAAATGATATAAAGGCTATAAAGGCCAAAAATAATATTTTATTAAAAAAAATGATTAAAAAAAATTTAAATCAACAAATACCTAGGTAGGCTACTGTATTGTTTTGAAAATTGATGCTCTTCTGTTTAATTTGGTAGTGTTTGATTATAGTATCTCAGGACAATAATTATTCTTGAGTTTTGTTATAAAAATGTGTGTATGTGTGTGTGTAGCTTTATATATATTTATATCCTCATATATTTTGTTTTAATTGTTTTGATGCTATTGAATATGAAGTGCTCTTGGCTCCTAATTAATGATACCTTATTATCAACAGCTCATTATTAATCAAACAACTTTATTCTTTAGATGTGAACATATTTTTTGCTGCATAACCCTCATTGGGTATGTAATGTTTTCAGATTATTTTTTTAAGGCTAGTATGAAATGTGTCTTCTCAACTTAACCAAATAATATAGTATAAAGTTAAGAAAGAGTTCTAATGTATTTTGAGGTTCAAACAATTTTTATTGAAAAGTAATTAATCCGTTGCACTTTGTTTATGAGACAGGTGGGAGATAGGAAAGTGAATTCTACAAACCTGTTACCATACTGTAATCGCCGAACTAAACAATGTTGGCCAGCATAATTTTTGTTTAATCTGTTGCCCTTTAAGCTACAAATTCTTGGTGCATTCACACATTTTGTTTTGACACTGAGCAACTCTAAAAGTAGACCTACTTTGGTGGCCGCGTGATCAAATGTACTACTCTCGTGTTGGACTAGACTGCCGAAGACGGGGAGATTGGGCCTCGATCCTGGTCGGGTGCACTGAGGGTGGTTTTTTCCAAAATGGTTTTAAACTCTGCTTACATGCAAATGTGAGTGCACTCCCTCTAAATTTAGCCTTCCTTATCTTGAACCCATTAGCATAATTAGTACATAATCATATAGCACAAACGGGTAGTAAGACGCGGTGCTTAAAAAAACCTCTAAAAGTATAATGTGGCAACATAAATGCGTATTAAATAAAGTTCTGAATTATTTTTGTTGCAAAACCATTGGTGTTCTCTGGATTAACATACTTTAATGAATTAGTGAAGTTCAATGAGGTTTTACTGAAAAATAATTAGTATATAATTGATCGTTAGAGCAGGTTGATGTACCCTGGACTAGACTTAATAACTCCTATTGTAGTAACCATGTACAAAATCAATGTATTTAGACATGGTGACCTGGCGGTCTAGGGGTAAGGTGTCAGACTTCTATGCTGGCGGCCGAGGTTCAATCCTCGGTCCTGGCAAAGATTTATCTGATTACCAAACCCTTCCTTCACCTCTGACAAGACATCTTGTGAATGTGAGGAATGCCAGGCCTCCACCGTGGTTCGGATTCCATGTTAAACTGTAGGTCCTTCATTTCATCTCACAATCACCCTACCATTACACATTAGCGTAAGTGCGTATAACCCGAACGGGTAGTAAGACGCGGTGCTAATAATAATAATAATGTATTTAGAATTATGACATCTAAAGGCAAGCCATTTTTAGTAGTAAGAATAGGAAGTGTGATTTATGAACGAATTAAAAAAAAAATTACTGATCACCTCTATGGTATAGAGGTCAGAGTTCCTGGCTATGGATCCATAAGTCCCGGGTTTGATCCCTAACACTTCCAGGATTTTTCTGTTAAGTAGTGGGTCTTGAACAGGCTCAAACTTAGCCGTGTGAGGACAAATGAGAAGCTACTTGAATACATAAGTAGCAGCTCTGGTCTAGAAAACTGATATTAATGGCCAGAAGGATCATTGTGCTGACCATATGACACCCTATATTGATAAATGTTGGTACTAGCATTGCTAATGGCAGTGTCTGCTCGGTTGGTCTAGCTCGTTTAGAGCCAGCTTAAAGTAAATTTTGTAGTATTTTGGTTTTGCAATGTTTAAACATCATCTTAAAACTAAACCCTACTATAACATTTTAGAAAACATTCTAAAAATGTTGAAAGTAAGGAGTGGTTATGATTAAAAGTTAGGACCTAGATAGATTGCTCTAGAAATATATATAAAAAAATTAAATATATAGATTAAACAGTTGCTAAATTGGTAGATGATTATAAGTTAGATTACAAGTCAAAATGTATAGTTAGAATTTACTTCTGGTGAAAAAATATATTGTCAGGTATGAACAATTATATATAATTAGTAATGCATCATCAACTAGACCATACACGAGTTGATGACAAGTCTAAAATATATGTTGACACGTTAACATGTCATTACAAAACTAAGATATACAACATATTACGGTACAAAGCAATGTTTTAAGTTCAACTTTGTTGTAAAATAAAATAATAAAATTTTAAGGTTAACATCTGTCAAACACAATTAATGAAGAAATTAAGTGATGTGGAATAATCTAAGTCTTATCTCTTTCACTGTCCCATTACTCCTTTATGATATCCAGCACTGGGAAGATGCTGGATTATGTTATTCTGACATGTCTCGTTACTATGGTACCATACTCATGGAACTGCAAACAAAATTAAAGAAGCATGAGAATAACTTAGGACATAGTGTTATAAAATAAATTTTGTGAATTACCATTATACAGAAAATTATTAAACAACAAAACTTACATGAGTCGTCATAATAACACATTGTGTTTTTCACAACGACTCACTTAATGCTTTTATCATAAAGGAGTAATGGGACAAGGAAACAGATAAGACTTAGATTATTCCACATCACTTAATTTCTTCATTAATTGTGTTTGACAGATGTTAACCTTTAAAATGTTATTCTTTTATTTTACAACAGGGTTGAACTTAAAATATTGCTTTGTATCATAATATATTATATATCTTAAAATTTTGTAACAACATTTTAACATGTCAACATATATTTTAAACTTGTTATCAACTAGTGTATGGTGTAGTTGATGATTCATTACTAATTGTATATAATTGTTCATATCTGACAATATGTTTTTTCACCAGAAGTAAATTCTAACTATAGATTTTGACTTGTAATCTCACTTTTTCTAGAGCAAGCTATCTAAGTCTTAACTTTCAATAAACACAACAATTTAAGTACCTTCTTTCTCTACAACAAAGTGTGCTCAATTTTCGGACCAGTATATGTACCTCTGATTGGTTTCTCTAAACGGTTGCTTGTAAAATATTAAGAACTCTAATGCATGCTATTTTTTTTAAATCAAATGTGATTATATAGTAAACTTTTTATCATTACTCAATTTCTAGGCCTACTATTAAAACAATGTCAAGAAATGGAACTTTAACCTAATCTTAACCAACTCGTAAAATATACTTAGTATTTTCAGAACCATTCATAAGAAAACATGCTATAACAAGAAAACTCTAAACTATTGTAGCTGACATAAATCAAGGAATCACGAAAACTACATAACTTCACAAGATAAAAGACTACTTTGTCTGGAAACCTTCACTTGTATTTAAGAGGTTTTTTCCCCACTTTTATGAAACATTATCCTTAATATTGCAAGACCCTGCCAGTTTCACAAAACAGAACATTTCTTTTCTTACAAATCTGAAATATTGTTTATCACATGCTATTTTGGAACCAAGTAAAATATTCAACTTTGATGAAACTGGAAATTCAACTGTGCAAACAGCCACCACCTATGGTAATAGCTACCAGGAGTGAAAAACATGTTGGGAGTATGACATCAGGAGAGATGGACCATGTAAATGTGACACTTAGTTCTGCTGTCAATGTTGTGAGCGATTATGTACCTTCCCATGAATCTATTGGAGGCTGTAACACTTCTTAATGGTCTAGTGAGGATTTATTTATTCAATACTTGAATAATTTTATCAACCATATGAAGCCTTCTAAGGAGGACATGGTTCTCTTAATACTAGACAATCATGACACACACACATTCACATTCCAGCAATTAATAACGGTACAATAAAGCCCGCTGCGAAGCAGAAATGGTTGTAAAGGAGAACATAGCTAATTTTAACTTTCAAATATACATATAATTCTAATCATGTTTACACTATCATATATAAAGTGTGCAAATAAAAACAAATGAATTAAAACTATTGAATGATAATTTGATGGTTTCATCATTCGATAATCAATAGCTAAAATCATTTGATAGTGCTCATCATACTGTAAACAAACTGAATTACTCACATAAAATGGCTGTAAAAGCCAAAGCATCATGTTGTAAAATGATGGAAGAATAAGACAGGCGCTGAGTTGTGAAAATGTATATAATTGAAAACCGCTGTATTAGTAAAACGCTGTAAAGCAGGGCCCTACTGTATTGTATTGTTAACACTTCCACCCCACACTTCACACAGGCTACAGCCCCTAGATTGAACAGTCTTTGGACCCTACAAAGCCTACTACAACCAAGCTGCAACTGAATGGATGTTATTGAACCCTGGAAAACCATGGGGCATATATGACATTATAGAAATTTTGGGCAAGACATATCACAAAGCATTTACAACTGTAGATATTTTCAAAGGGTTTACATTAACTGAAATTTAGTTAGAAAATGTATTTAGTGAGTATGAATTTTTGCCTGCCTACATGGTTGACCAACCATTTGAATACATTATTGATTACACAACTTATGATCAAATTTTTGTAAATATAAATGCAACAGCAAATGATTAAGTTTTAGGGGACCAAGACCAGACAAAAGGTGTTATCCAGGCTGGTATTATTCTATTAACTTATCATTGGTTTGTGGGGGGTGAGGGAGGTGCATCTCCCATGAGGAAGAAGGGAGGGCAGTTGCGGAGTGTTTCTGGTGAAGAGCAACCAATTTTATGAGGGGGATATTTGGGGGGTCTTTGTCTCTTCTTTTCTCTATTTTGGAAGATGGACACATCTTGGAGGTGCCACAAGATGTGATGACGGACGGAGAGGCGCTGCCCAGCCTTGAGTTGAGGATATCCATGGGAAGCCACCGGAGACCTCTACCCTGCCTTGAGTTGGGGATATCCGCAGGAGGCCACGGGAGGGGCGATGCCCAGCCTTGAGCTGGGGATATGTGGTGAGCCACCTGAGGGTTGCTTCCCAGCAGATGATAAGATAAGACTGGAGAGAGATTTAGATATTTAGGAATATTCAATAAAGTTAAATTTTTTATATCTATAACTATTTATTCATATTCACTCAGCAGGTTCCACAGTGGAAGCACTCTTAACACTATTATAAAGCTACTCATAGCTAATTTATTATATATACATACTAGATAAGAGGGAGGGGAGAGGACATTCAGTCCTTTCCCTTTCCAAACTCACAAGATACTGTTGTCTTGGACAAACACACAAAGACCTGTCTTTGTTTGAATCTTGTGCACGCTGTTCTAGCATTGTGAGCCAATCTCATTTCCTTGGTGGGTTAAGCAGAAGTGTTATCGTCCTGAGTTGTTGAGAGCATAATAAAGACAAGGTTATAATTTTAACAGATACGCCAGGAAAGTAAATTCAATTCAAGTAATTAAATCGAATTGAACCAAAACTAAAAATTGTAAATAAAAAAAGCGTTGAAAGAAAGTTGAAGAATTGAGTGACACACTTATCTTAGATGAGTCTATTGATTAGAGGGAATTTGCTGATTATTCTGTTATAGCAAAGTTTGAAGTGAGGCAAAGTAAAAGCCACTGTGTAGCTGAAATATTGGGTTTGGGCTGTGTGCTGATAGAATCAGTAGGTTCATAAAATGCACAAAATATTAAGAACATCAAAATCATTATTATTGTTGTTGCAAAGATTTGAGGTATTTAACATGCAACAGACTGATTATATCAGCACACATAAATTTCTACGAGTGAGAGTTAAAGGGCCCACCAATTTTGATAGGAAAGATATTTTCATATCCCTTCCAGGGTTCTTTTACATGCCACAACTGACGTGGGGCTGGTGGCTTTAATACCCGCACAAAGAAAGTAATGTTACAAATCTTGGTCGCTCAGTGTAAATCTATTGACCTCGGCTGGGTTTGAACCCACGGACATCGGGTTCTGAGGCGAGCACTTTACCCCAAGACCACTGAGGTCAACTGTAGCAAAGAGTAATGAGCTAAAACTTGTAATAAAATGAGGGAGACCAGAGGTACAAAAAAGTAGAACTGTTAACACTGTAATTATATGTGAAACAAATTTTCTTTATTAGACTATATTCTTACAATTTTGTTTTATTTATCTAAATATATGTATTCAATCTGAAAGTCATATAAGTGTTAAAATAAAACTGTGATTTGATATATTTAGGAAAGGCTTGGTATTGAGTACTGGCACTTAAGAATTTTAAATAACTAACGGTGCTAATGCATTTTAAATGTCAAGATTGTGTGGTCTGATTTGCCGGTGACGAGGAGATTGGTGTTTGAATCCTGGTACACTGAGGGTGGTTTTTAACAAAATGGTTTCCCACACTCGCTCTACACATTCTATTCTTGAAGTGATATAGTTAAAAGTAAACTAATAGGAGATAATACATTAATCAATTGCGATTCTTTGATGTTATCTTTGCACATAAACTTCTTTAAAAAAAAGGCAGGCTTGTTCATGTTGAAAAGAAGTCCATTATTTGACATTTCCCTTGTTCATCAAAGATCCTCACTACCGCTTCAAGCAATATCCAAAATTACCCCAATATTTATGATTATAATATTAGCATTGATCTAGGTTATGAACTGGTGAACGACTGAACTACAGGATATAATTTACAAACTACAACCATTTAGCTATATAAATTAACCGTACAGTACGCCACCTATCCCTATCTTGAGATACTTCTATCCAGTCCACCTAACTGCACCCGCTCTTTTTCAGATCTATTCTAATGCTATCCTCCCATCTGTGTCTAGGTCTTCCCAAGGGTCTCTTCCCTTCGGGTTTGCCATTCACTACCCTGAACACGGTTTTATATTCTTGCATTTGTGCTGCATGTCCTGTCCACCATAATCTATGGGAATTTATTATCCTAACAATGCCTTGTGATGAGTACAGATTATGTTACTTATCATTATGTAACCTCCTCCACTCCCAATAGCTTTGTCCCTTTTTGGTACAGATATATTCTCAAGCACCTTGTTTTTAACACCCTAAAAAAAATTGTTGTCATGTAAGGTAAGAGACCACTAAGACCATTAAGACTATGAAGCTTATAGAGAATATGGTGTACTATAATCTTCCTTTTTTAACATCAAATTTTTATTTTCATGACACATGCTTTGTTTGTTTCTTCACTGAGTTATTTGAGGCTTATTTCTTTGTGTGAGTATTTGTGATTGGCAAGCTGCCCAGTGGAGCTACAACTGGTATGCACCACCTCTAACTCAGTTACATACTTTTCTACTACCCTCTCACCCTCACATACCATTCCCTCAGTCCAGTCCTGGAACTCGGGAATTCTAAAAAGAAAATTAGGAACTCAAAGCAAAACTATTTTACTTTATTCAAATTAGAGGTTAGGAACATATGTACACAACCTTACATGTATGAGAAATACAATACAATTAGTTAATTTATAAATGAATAATAGTAAAAAAATACAAATTATTAAAAATTATAAAAGGTAGTACCTATTTTTATTAAAAAAAATTCTACATATTCTTAAACATTAATTTTCTTATCATACCTTAATATTAATTCCAACATTTTTTATAAAATCATGTGACCACAAAGTTAAAATATAATTCTCCATAATATGTTATTATTTCTTTGTTTAATTCCATTGTTATTTATGTAGAAAATTCTTTCATGTATTAAATTTCCATTACCAACAGTAATTTCTCTATTAATCACATATTCCATTACCTACAGTGATATTTCAGATACTCAAGCACATAATATTTTATTAATAAAGTTGTTCTAGTGACCAAATAATTTTTCCAGTTTTTTTTCCAAAGGACATAATCATGCGTACATTTAGAAATAAACTACATCAAAACTATTTTGATTTGCTTTTTGTAGTCCTAATTCAATTTAGAAATAATTTTTTGTGACTTTTTTTTTTTTAATTTGCTTTTACAAATTAATTGTGGCCCTATATTTTACTTTTAATGCAAATCTATTTACTTATTTCATTAAATACATATATAAAATATACCATTTCCAACTTAATGTCTTTGAAAACTAAATAATTTATATTAGTCATAGTTTTTATGTGAAAGTGTAAAAATTTCTGGGCGTTTGAAAAAGGAAGTTAATGTTAATAATTCAATAGATGTGTAAACACTTTTGACAAAACAATAAAGTCCACTTATGTAGACTTGTTTTTCTATATATTTTTCAAAATAATATTTTTTTACATCTAGTGGAAATAAAAGGCTAGGCTTCAAAATAATTTTTGATGTATTTTTGTTGAGAAAAAATAATTCCCTCATATTTAAATACAGCATACATACGGTAAGCATCTTTTGATGTGTTTCCTTCAAATTTAAATTATTAGTTTTTTACATATCACATTACATTATATGAAACAATTTTTTGACTACCATTTTTGTTGGTATTAAGATAAAAAAAATTTCCTTACCTCTTGTTGTTAAGTTACATAATCATCTGAATGACTTTAAAAAATTCTCAAAATGTTCGAGTCAATGAGATTTTTAAATTATAAAACTTAATTTACTGTCAGACTTCATTTTTAATATCTGAGATTTATTAATTATTTTACTGGCTACTTTGTGGAAACAGTCCTTCATTTCCTAGTAAGAGAAATCAAATTTAGAGATCACAGTTTTAATAGGTAGGCCCAATTTAAAGGGAAAAGAAAGGTAGCACCACTTGGAGGAGTTTGATGATATCATTGCTTATGTCAACCAGTACACAGCAGTTATGTTTTAACACTGAAACAACCACACATATGTATGTTTTTAAATAAGTAGAGTGAGTACGTTAATTACATATTGGTGTGGATTTTAAAGGTTTATTTATTATTTATAGTTCCAAAATGTGACCTTATTTATAGCAACTTAGTTTGACTTTCATATAACTTTGTGGATAAACATGCTGGCTGGTGTACTGAGTGATGTCACAAGCTCAGACAATCAGATGTCTCTCCTATCTGGTGCTACCTTCTTTTCTCTTTAAATTTGGTAGGCCTACATTGTTGTTTATACATCAAAACATATTTTATTGGTTTTTTGGTTTATTGTTTACTTTTTAATTTAAAAAAATACCTGGCAAGAAAATTATTTTTAAATAAAGTTTGTTTGGTTAAGATATATAACACTCGTAGACCAGTCATTAAATTAACCAGTGTTTCTTAAACAGTTTCTAGTCACTTACCTATTTTGGGGCCATGGCCTCCCAGCGTTTCATAAAAAGAAAAGGAACAAATAACGCCTATATTCTAAGTACAAACAACATTTTAATAAAACTTGAGTGGTGAGCTAAACAAATATATGATGGAAGAGAAAACTGACTCAAAATTCCAGGAAATTATGCCAAAATCTGCATTAAATCTATTTATCATACATATCATCAAAACATATTTCATAACTAATCAAACTCATTGATATTTCGCATACCCCCTTAAATCCTTTGCATTGCCTTTGAGGTACATGTGTCCCCACCGTTTGAAAAACACTCAACTAAACAGCAAAAAGGACCAACATGTTATGAAACCTGCAACGTTATTTCCTTTAATAACCTGAAAAAGTGTACATAATTGAAAGAGTTTTTGTTATGCCATTTCATTCTCTTACAAATAAATGTTTGTCTTGTTCGTTGCAGGGAAAATAGATAGACATGTGTGGTATATACAGTTATACATCTATTGTTTAACATTCAAATTCTAAGGATTTAAAAAAATAATAAATTCTGTTATCTTAAATACACATATGAGATATTGTTAATCCATTGTTGAGTTATTACTTCCTTAACAAACATAGGCATATTTTAGTAAATTTATGGGAGATTTCTCCAGAACATTGTAAAAGTGTGCCAAAATAATTTCAATAGGATGATAAATTATTATTTTTCTATTTATGAAAATAGCACTTAACTTTTCATAAAAGTATTGTATGTTCTTAAGAAAGATCATCATCATCATCAACTGTTTCCAGCCTGTGGCATTTTAGTAAAATGCTTCCATCTTCCTCTATTTTTCCACCATTCTTCCTTCTATAATTTCTTTCATTCTTTTCCTCTTACTTGCTCACTATCTGCTATATGCTTCTCCCATTTCTTTCTTGGCCTCCCTTACAGTCTTTTTCCTACATACTTCATCTCCATCATTCCCTTAAGCATCCTTTCTTTTTTCCATTCTTATTACATGGCCATACCATCACAGGCTTGCATCCTCTACTATCTCATGTATTCCCTGTACCTCCACTCTTTCCAGATAACTTTATTCCTTATCCTGTTTCTCTTCGTGATAGCTAACATGATCCTCACAAACTTCATTCTCATAGCCTCAACTTTCCTAGTTTCTCTTACATTCAATGTCAATGTTTTTGCTGCATGTGTGACAGTGGGTACAAAGTACACTCTGTACAACACTTCCTTACACTTCATGGGCACTTATATTCTCGATAGTAGGTTTCTCAAGAAAGATAATATGTTTTATACAAAGTGTATACATATCTTTTACATGTTTTTGTACCCATAATCTACCCTGTAAGGTAGCATACTTATATTTCACTATATAGCCTATAAGATAGAGTCATAGTGTACTCCAAAGTTCGGCAATTTTTTGGAGCCCCAATCGACTCTTATATTGATCCAAGGTCTCGTGATCACCCTTCTTTTCCCCGCTCTACTTTTGATTTTTTTCTATACATCTTGTATTTATTCTTTAAATTTAATATTTCTTCCAATAATTAAGTCCCTGCCTTTATAGAAAATACACAAAATAAATATAATATACAAC
>CABEEJ010001017.1:27701-47105 GCA_901482245.1 Timema douglasi | reverse complement strand
CCCTCCACCCCCCCCCCTCGAACCTGAAAGGTAGCAGTCTCACCTTAACATATTATGCTATGGTCCTATCTTATAAGCTGTACCATAGTGGAATAATGCAAAATAATCTTGTGTTTTGTGACAATATAGTTTTCTTATGTGATTAACTGAAATTGCTGTGAAAACTACCTATTACCGATCCTTGGTGTTACTTTCAGGGTAAATGGAATGTACACATGATTTAAAACAAACCTAGGAAGAAGAAATTCTGATTGATAAAGTTATATGTCAGAATTTAAAGAGTGATAACATAGAATATATTATCGAATCAATTTATCATTATAGATAATATAGTTGTAAATTTAATGTTTTCAGTAGGAACAATAGATGGAGGAGCTAGTTATTGTACACATAATTTAGGTAAAATGTACATATTTGAATAGTTATACATTTTTTGCCTTATTACAAAGAAACACAAATAAATCACAGTATAATTAATTTACAGTAAGTGCACATCTCTTATTTCAACTGTAAAATATTGTCATATTATTTTTTTCAAAATGTATTGGACATTTTAATCTACGATTTCTCTATTTTTGATGTCATAACATTGACTTACAATTTTAAAAGTGTTAGAATATGGCATAAAAATGGAAGAACTTTAAAGATATTTTTATGTTTCATCATTTATAAAAATCACAATTCTAGTTACATTATAATATTAAATATATTCAATCTCTGAATAAATAGATTGATGATAAATTATGAGTTTACTGTTAATTTATTTTCTTCAGTGTTCGAAGTCAAAAAAATCATGTAGAATGAAATTGGCCAACATTAATAATTGTAAAATCACTGTCTAATTAGTGTATAGGACTTGCTTCAGTGGCCAATGGTCTAAGGCAGTGGTTTTCAATTACTTCTCAGCATGGGCCACAGTTATTTTTTTTTTTTCCATAGACCGGGCCAGAGGGGGTGAAAACTTAATTTGAAAAATTTACATAATGTTATCAAAATGAACATTAAGTACCTCATAAAATTATGAACACTATTTTATTTTACGATTTATAAAATATCAATTATAAAACAAACTTTAGTTACCAATAAACTAATGAGAAAAATGAAGGCAACTTCCTTCAACAATTTGTTTAAAATCTGGAGTATAGGATGTGCACTGATCTTGTGGCGTTTTCAACATGAGTACTGTTAATTTGTTCCTGTTATAAATTTTTTTATAATGTTCATGTCAGAGAAGCTTGATTCACTTTTGTAGATAGACCCAAATGTGGTTAAAATTAAAATGGCAAGTTTCTTAGAATTTGGATAAATAGTCATAAATCTAGCCCAAAAATTACACATTGACTAACCTGTAAATTTACTTTTCAGTTCTTCTGAACTTTGAACAGAAATTAATTCAAATTGTAAGCGTTTTAGGTCCGTATTAGGTAAATGACCTTTGCCCTCCTGTAATGACCTTCACCCTCCCTTCTCCCACTACGCCTAGCATAGGGTTGTCAGATGTGTGGTGTAAGACAGTGTTGTTGGTTTATATATACTATATATACAGTGTATATATATANTATATTCAGATTAATTATTTAATGAGGGCCGGACTAACATCCTTTGCGGGCAACATCTGGCCTGTGGCCCGCCTATTGAGAACCACTGATTCAAGGCGTCAATCTTTTGTTAGACTGGCCATCTGAAGACGGGGAGATTGAGGCTCCAATCCCACTTGGCTCTACTCATTGGGATAATTTTTTACCCAAATTGTTTCACACGCTTTCATGCAAATGCAGGTAGTTTACCTCTAAAATGCATCCTTCTTCATCCTTAACCCACAGTAATTATCATATATGTGTATAACCTGAACAAGTTGTAAGACATTTTATAAAAAAATTGTGGATGGGGACTGAGAGTTTTATACATAAAAATGTATGTGGTTGGTATGTTAAAATCCAAACAGATTTAACTTGGAGACAAATTATTCTTATGTAATGATCTTAATTTTTAATACATCCGCTTTGGTGGCATCATGGTCTAAGGCAGGGGTGGCCAACCCGCGGCTCGTGTGCCACATAGAAGTATTTTAATTGGCAAGCCTAAAGTCACAAAATATAACAATAATAAATTTGACGAACAAATAAATCACCTAATTGGGCCAAGTAAATAAGTTTCTAAAATGTTGGCTCTATTGTTGGCCATCTCTGCTGTATTATTTCTCGCTACTCAAGCTTTCTCTTCTTTTTCCACTACAACAGCAAACCCTTCTCCCCCTTTAAAGAGCCACCCTGACTAATCCAGCAGTCAAGGTCACATTCCTCAGTCTGCACAACTCACACCTTTCTGCTCAGTTTGTTTTTTGGTGCCATACTGACTTGAGTGTACTGTGTAAAATATTTGTGTTTCTATAGTGATTCGCTTGCTCTTAGTATCATTTTGTAATTACATTAATGGTGTATGGTCCAAAATGAATAGTATAATAATTATATATATATATATATTATATTAGTAGGTCTTCTTAAACCAAACTTGGATCAGTATATTAAATATATTTAAATATATTTTAAGCACAGTGTTTATTCAAAGTTTTAAATTTTGGCATCTAATGCAACAATTTTTAGAAAAATATTTCATATTTGGAATGTTAAAAGTACTTGAGGAGGTTTATTAATTGAAATAAATATTATTTCAATTAACCTTCAATTAATTGTGTAAAAAATTGCCAAATAAATGCAAGATTCAATTAATTATTTTGTATACTTAAATATGTGTAATAACTGGAGGAAGAAATCAATTAATGCTGACTTCTTTTAACTTTATAATGGTACTTCATTCACATTGGTATTCAATCTGAAACTCATGAAATCTAATACAAGCTGAGTTGCTTCATATTTTGCCCCCGGATTTTGAAAATATATCTGATACAACCCTGCAATAGTTGGCCTGGTCATAGTAGAGCAGACAAGGCATCCCTTCTCACTCATGTCACTAGCTGTCTGTCCTTGAAACCATAAATCTGTCGCTAATGGTTTTGGCATGTTTGTACAACTTATCGCCCTGAGACACCATCTTTCTTTAATGATTGTTACCTGCCTCTCAACTGTCTTCAAGTCAGTGTGGCAAGTGCAACATTGATGAAAGGATTTTTTTTCGGTGTGGCTGAGTGTTGTTGCATTTAATGTCTTTAGGGATGTCTGAAGTGTAATAATAGTGGAAAAACAATTTTTATTATTTTAAAAAATTGCCCCACAAAAGTTCAAAGATGGCAGAAGAGATGTAAGGGGCAAAAGGCATAAGCATTCCAAGGCAATTAAATGCTTTTACGAAGAAATTCGGAAAGTCCAAACTGCTAATAAATTGGTGAAATGACTTCAAACCTACATTATGTTATTGAACTTGGATAGTTAAATTTTTTTTTAACATTCTTTTGTAATCTGGAACCAATTCGAAACCTTCAACTTAGCACGTCACTATCTTACCACTAAGCTATCTAGAGCTAATCCTGTGTTAGGGTCATTTATCACTCGTATTTTAAGGGTTGGTCAATAATGGATGTGTAAAATCGTCGGCCATTTAATAACAATCATAAACACACTCCATCATTGATCCATGGTAGCTTTATGCTGCCGTTTGAACCATTTTTATTAATTTTAAAAAGTTTTTTGGATATAATTTTTAAAGCAGAAGCCATCAACCTTTATTTAGCTACGAACCCCATAAATGTTTTACCAGGGCGCTATGAACCACTTATTAACTATCTAGCAAAAAATTTTAGAAAATAGTTTTAAGAATGACCTTGAACAAAGAATAATGTGAAACATTAATATGTATGCACAATTGTGCATATGTTAAATAAATAAAGATAGATTACTTTCTAATCATATTGGCCATGAGATTAAATTTGTAGGTTAATAGTATATTAATATATAATGTTACTTTTTACCTTCTCACACCTCTCTGGTTGAGAAAAAATAATAATTGTTAAAAAAATCAAACTCAAGATTTTGATGGATGTTGACATTTCATGACCCCCTGAATCCGATAAAGGTTTTTTTTTTAAAATAATGTCAGTCTCTAGCTCTGACTAGAGACAAAACTATTTTACCACTTGTGATAAAACTCGGGACATGCGATTTTCATAAGGTTTCTCAGAGATTAAAAAAAAAATATAATCGATCCAACTCTAAAATTAATGGTAGTATTTTTACTTAAGGGTGGAAAGAGAAAAAATAGATTATATCAAACTCGATTAAAATTCGTATATATGTATTGTTTAATATTAAAACAAAATGGAAGCTATCATTTCCTCATGAAAATAACTTTGAGGGTAATTTACACTTAAGGAAACTTTTAATTTTTATTGTGTCTCCACATATCTTTGTATATGAAATAACTTATCATTTCAAAAATTAAAGCATATTAAATATAAAAATCATCATTTGAAATATATTTTTATAAAACTAATAGTTTCCGAATTATATGTGTGTGTGTGTGTGTGTGTGTGTGTGTGTCATAGGTGAATTGGAAAATCCGGCCTATTGCAAAAAGCACACTCAATTTACAGTGAGCCAGGGTAGTTGGAAAATAATATTATATTTTCTTATCAGCATGATAATTTTTAGGATTATTGCAATAAGCCCAATATATTGAAGACTTATTAAAAAGTCTACAGCAGTGACCCCCAACTGTGGGACGTACAATTATTCATGATGGTATGCCGTGAGAAGCCAAACAAAACAAACAAATTAAAGTCATAAAAAAACGGAGTCATAAAATTTAATAAATACATGACAACTCAGTCTAATAGACGTGACCTCTAAATTTCTGGCACACAAAATCATAAAGACATCCCAGAAAAATATGTAACTGTTCGTGAATCTGTAGGTAAGGAATCAAAGTTTGGGAACCAGCGATATGCCATTTGCAAGTGTTGTAAAAACAAAAACAAAAAAACACGTCAAACAAAAGAGTGTACCTAAGAAAATGGGGAACTACCTGATGAGTGTATGCTTATAAAGAATGAAGACTGGTTATGGGATTTAGATTTTCTGATGGACATTATGGGTCACCTTAACAACTTGAATTAGCGTTTGCAAGGTAAAAATAACATGTTTCAACCCTATTCAGTTCGATTCAGGCTTTTAAAACAAATTTCACTCTGCTGGGTTATAATCTTTCTCAGAATGAGCTCTCCCAATTTCCTCAAATGAAAACTATTTCCAATTTGAAAAATTCTTTTGAAACAAGGTTTTCAGACTTATAGGATGAAAAGAAAAATGTTTGACTTTTCACCAACCCTTTTTAAATTTCTATGGAGGAAATGGTTCTCTACCATTCTGATGTAAAAATTGAAATTCTTGATATTCAGAACAATACTGCAATTCACAGGAAGTACTTGGAAATTCATTCATCCAAGAATTTTCCATCTTCTGGAAATGCCTTCCCTCATGCCAGTATCCTACATTAAGAGACCTGGCCTTGAGATATTTTTGCATACTTGGTTCTACATACATCTGTGGGCAAACAATTTCACTTATGAACTTGGTCAAAAATAAATACTGTTCAGTTCTCACTAATAAGGATTTAAAAAACCCAATTCTTCTTGCTTATTCCAAAACAAATCCAAATAATAATGACCTTGTTAACGTTAAAGAGATCCAGAGAGTGTAATGAAAGCTGAAATATCTATTTTTTATTACTAAAAATTGTTGGGATTTCTACTAATATTTAGTTGTCTTATTATTGCTGTTTTTATTATCATTAATAAAACATAGTTACAGAATTACAGTGTGAACGGTGTACAATAGCTGTGGATTATTTTTGGAATGAAAATTCTTGAAACAGGCAATTTTTAATTAAAAGTTAAATATTTTATATAGGGTTTTGCTATTCTTTTTTTCTTCTGATGTCTTATCTTAGAAACACAGATATAACCCAAACTCCTAATAAAATTAGCACTCAATTATATAAGTTATATTACAGTTATATTATCAATTTTTAAATGGGCTTTTTTTATTGTTGTCTATATATTTCAAAGGTGTTATGGTACTGAGGTAAAGATAGGTTTGAGATTTTGGGGTGGAGTGGCACACCAAGGATTCTTAGTGCAATTAGTGGCATGCCAGGAAATAAGGTTGGCAACCCCTAGTCTAAGGCCTCACTTTTGGATTAGACTAGACTGACGAAGACGGCAAGATCGGGGTTTGATCTCGGTTGGCTGTAGTGAGATTGGTTTTTTCTTAAATGGGTTTCCACTCTTCTTCCATGCAAATGTGGGTATATTATTATTATTAGCACCGCGTCTTACTACCCGTTCGGGTTATACGCACTTACGCTAATGTGTAATGGTAGGGTGATTGTGAAATGGTAGGGTGATTGTGAAATGAAATGGAGGACCTACAGTTTAACGTGGAATCCGAACCACGGTGGAGGCCTGGCATTACCCACATTCACAACAGTAATTGGTAGCGAAACATTTATATAATTTTTATCTTATAATCTATGTTAGTTTTTACCTTCACTTCTCACTACCTCTCTGGGCCATACACATTTAATTACAATAATGTGATACCCGTTTCGGTGTCCTCATGGTCTAGGGTATCATTCTCGCAGTGGACTAGCCTTTTGATGATGGTGAGATTGAGGTTCATATCTCGTTTGGGTGTACTGAGCGTGATTTTTTCCAAAATGGGTAGCACTCTCCTTCCATACAAATGTGGGTACACTTCCTATAAATATAACCTTCCAAATCCCTAAAACATCAGTGAAATCAGTACATAAGCATATAAAAAATGAATATGGTAAGGAAGATATAATTTAGAGGAAATATACCCACATTTGTGTGAAGGAAGAGTGGAAAACTATTTAGAATGAACCACCTTCAGTACACTAGGATGAGATACAAACACTAATTATTATTATTATTTAGTAAATCAAATGTAAAAGTAAACTTGAAATGAAGGCACAGACTATGTAAAACAAAGTATTTTTGTATAATATAATAATTTCTAAAACCATGGTTTTATAATTATGTATTCCCATGTCGACCACTGAATAACCTAGGAACATCAAGGATTATTTAATAGAACACTTTTTATCAGTTTTAAAAGTGTTTACACTTTCAGATATTTAATATTTAATAAATATATCTAAAATATCCGATATTTCAACTTAAAATCATTTCAAAATCAAAAGTAATTAGTGTATAAAATTGGTGATTAATGTATGTATATTATACTGGATTCTAAACAATTTATATATAATATTTTGTAAAAAAAAAAGTATTAAAATATTAGTTTAGTTTAAGATGTAGTTAAAACTGTCTAAAAATAAGTGTAGGGACAATAATTAGTACCTTTTTAAAATAAGGCTATGTTATTTTTAGTTGTTGATTTTATTAAAGCTACACCATACTAGGTGTTAACATTTTTTTTATAAGACTAAATTTATACATGGGAGTCCCTAAATCATCTGGCTTTTTCAAATATTGAGAATAGTATATTAATATCTAAATAAATTACAAAAATAAATATTAATAATGGTTAAAAATTTCAGCTTTCCTTTAATGTATCACAGCATGTATTGTATTTTAAATAAGCCAATACATTTGTTAATGTATTAACTATTTTAATAATCTCATAAGTTTAAAATTACAATTCTTTTGCCTCAATTAAAATAAATTGTATCAAAATTGCAACTATGTTTTCTTGAATCCTTAGATGTTCCTATGAGTTTTCAAGTCAAACTACACTTGACATTTGTTTTTAAAATTAAAATATTAGCTAAAATTTAGTTTAAAGAGTTGGCTAAAAGACTATTATTTAGGTGAAAAATTGGTTTAATTGGATTTTTTTTAGTTAAATAATTGTTCGAGAGATAAAGAATTAGCCTATGTTTTAAATTTACTTTCTAAATATTACTTATTCCAAATTAAAACAAATGATTGGTTTTATAAACAAATATAAACATTTTTATACATTTACTTGACTAATCGTTTTATAAACTATTATAGATTGTTATCCATAAAAACAATTTTGATAGATTGAATGCTGACCAATTGCTTCTAATGAAACTTATTACTTTGTTTTTACTTTTTACTAAAAATGTGATATATAAGAGGGAATTTACACAAACCTCCTTTCATAACATTCAAATTGTAATGTATAGTTTCAAAGTGTATTGAAAATTTAATATATAATTAGTAGAGATGTAACGATACCTGTTTTTCTCAAGTCTGATTCTTAAGTTCAACCTAGATTCTTAGACTCTCGATTTAGATTCTTGAACATTTACTAACATATTTATTCAACTTCATAGCATAGTATAGAAAAAAAAATGTAAATAATAATAAAAACATGTTTTTTTTACAATGACAAAGAAAAGGATGCATCTTACCAATTATTAAAGCAATTTATACATGATTAATAAAATAGTTAGGAATGACAATAATAAGCATGTATTTATATCTGCAAATAAAGCTTAGTCTTATAAATTCACCATAAAGGGGTATTAACTGAACCAAAATATATAGTAAATAACGGCAACCAAACTAATAAGAATTGAGTACTATTCATTCTGAATTTTATTGTTTTGCTTAGCTGACAGTAATTTCTTTCATTGAGAGCTAAGAATCGAAGAATCATAATATTAAGATTGATTCTTGATTCTTTCGATACACTTAAGAATCAAGAGTATCGCAGTATCATAGATTTGAGTTTGATATCCTTAATAATTATATATTTATTTCTTTGCATGCTGCCAACTCTTTCAAATTTACAGATTTATGTAAAGAAGGGAATCTTTTAAACTGGCCGAATGATATGTTTATATATTAAATATTAAAATAATATAAAGAGTAAGAACCATTTTTGGTAAATTTTGAAGTCTTTCACATTCAATAATTTTTACTATTTGTTGTAATTATAATTATTTAGTCTAAATTTGTTTTTACTTAAAGTGTTTGAACCTTAACTATCTTTTTCGTACCTAAAACAGGCAATCGATGCTATTCGGGGCTAACCTTGAGTCCTCTTTCCCCCCCAGACATCCTCTTTTTGAGATGTGAAATATGTTTTGGATAGTTTTTTTTTTAAATGGAAAACTACCTGGTTTTTAAATCAGCGATGTTGCCAAGAATCTGATCCATGATTACTGATTAGATAAATTTCAGATTATATTCATCCTATATTTGGTTAATTTAAAAAAGGTATTGTGGTAAAAAATAATATATGAAAATATTTTTTTAAATTTATTAGGTATGGATAAATGAATTTTATTTTATTAATATAGAATTGGGTGCCAACTATCAACCCCTTTTATTTTCTAAGGTAGGTAGATTTTTTTATTAAATAAATTTGCCTCCAGAAACTGCTCAACGGTAAGACGAAATACCCCTTTTCTCAAGACGCCTGGACTTTACCTAAAGTTTTAACTTAAATTGGACACTTAAAATAATGGACTGCATATTTTCCTGGAGCAGATTATTATTCTTGACATAGACATCCAACCTACTGAAACTTTCTATAAATGGAATGGAATGTCTAAAATACAGTGACCATTAATATTATAAATAAATTACACAATGAAATTTAGAGTGTGTTTGTAATTATTGTTGAAGAGGGGGAAAAAACTTTTAAACTAACCCTACCTAATAAGGCATGGCTTCTATGTTATAAAATTAATAAAAGTATTGTTAGGGAATACTTGAAAATGTAAGATTCACACTTGATTTGTGATGACAAAATAATAGTCATTAATTATGGTACATAAATAGTCTTTTGGATGAAATAACACCAGGTTTGAAATATTTGTATAGTATGTTAAAATAATGAGTTCTTCAAAAATGTAACTGGATGATGTTAGATGATGAATTTGGTCTCACCCAATAATGTCCATGTAAAATGGTGTCAAAGGTTCTGGTAGTAATTTTTTTTTAGTGGCTAATATTTTATAATATATTCACGAAAACTCATGTTTATCCTTCCTTGAAGGTCTGCCCTTACTTTTGACTCAGAGTTTATTGCCGAATGTTATAATTCACTATATAAAATTCAATATTAAAGGATGGCCCAAATTGGGTCCTTCCTTATCTTTTTTACCAATTTTTTTCGGGTCATCAAAAAGAAACATTAACAATCCACAAACATGTTTTCTTTTTTATATATATATATACATACATATAATTTCCAGCCTAGGAGAAAACAAGTTGCCGAGATTTTAACTAAAAAAACCTTAACTCTCTATACATTGAAAGTATTACTATAAAAATAACTTAATAAGTTCTTCAAATGATAGACTGATGCTATAAGCGTCCAAGAACATAAAATAAATTAAGATCATAAAAATTCCGAAATAAACCACTCTCTAAAGGAGATAGCATTAAAATCACCTACAAAAAAAAGCATATTAGGTTGGCAGTTTATGAATCAAAATAAAGAAAGAAAATTTAATTTAGTGAAATAAAGTTAAGTAGATTATACATATATATTTTAATTGTAAATAAATAAATAATTAACATCCGAAACTTTAGGAGTTGCGATTGAAATTAAAAAAAAACACAGAAAAGTTGTCAACGTATTATGTGAGTCAACTGACTATTAAATTTATATTTTAAGTAATTCTTTTAACAAAAATAACATCACAGTACTATTTTTTATATGTAGGGATACAAGCAGCATCTAGACGAGGTTGTTTATTGAGACTTCATGGTAAAACTATAAACTCTATTCTTATATTTTGCGTCAAGTTTCTACTCTTTGCGACATTATGTAAAATGTGTTAATTTTACATTATCAACAATATTTTAGGCTTAAAGAAGTTTTTAATCGCCTTTACTGCAGTTAAATTGTTCTCTAAAAATTTCAAATTTCAGAAAATATTAGTGTTTTCTGAGTGCATGTAATAAATTTACTTTTAGCTTTCCTAATTCATTATTAAAATAATTTTTTTTTGTAACTTGTCCTATATTTTTGCTCCACAAATATGATAAACTAACCCTGATTTTAAAAAAAATTGGTTATCTGCCCTACTTTTTAATTCTGGATGAGTTTCATTAAAACATTTTTTATGCTAATTTATAGTTTTTGTTTCGATCCTGTTTATAAGAAAAATTAACCAACATTATGATTAATTTATTCCACAAAACAAATTAAGTAGATTTGATATTCGAGGATAATCTCTACTAACTATATTTGTTTAGTTATTTGACAAATAGTTTAAGTAAACATATTTGTGTTAATTGGACACCATTAATCTTACATTAGTGTGGCCATGATTATACAACTCATGAAAGCAAATTAGTTAAGTTTCTGTGTAAAATTGTTTTCTCACTCATTCTGGGTTTGGTATATGTTATTAAATTCTTTCTAATTTTTAAACATGAGATTACTCCTATTTACAATTTACATTGGAAATGAGCTTGTATACTTTTTGTTAAATCAGTAATAAGAATATTAATACTGTACATTCTGTACTTCTAATGATTATACATGAAATTACAAAGTATACAGCAGCATTTGAGTATGAAACATTTCTTCACTTACATAGAACATTACATCATTATTTTACATTTATTGTCTTCTTCTAGCTAACATGAATGCACATCATTTTCCTAGTAACAAAACAACCCTGTAAATATTCACTGTTACATCACATTTAGAAAAGAAACAAAATGTTGACTATGAATATTTAAAAAGATCAAATTGTTTTAATTTGGAAATATGCTAAGAAATTTGAAATGGATACTTTTACTGATTCATTGGCAATATAACTTGTTCATACATTTTTGTAGATGCTATTTATGAGAACTACCAAATTATATGTCTTACATATTCGTTTGCATCAAGTCTTGTGTTCTTTTTTGGGAGTATTCAAACTAATGAATTACTCTAATACACAACTTTTTTCAAAAATTTTGTTTTTAAATGTATTGGACAAAGTAATAACTTCTTTTGTAGTTGTTACATTATTCCTAATAATTTCATGATTATCAAACTATATGATTTTACATCCATATTTTTTAAATACCCTTTACTACAATATAATTTTTTTATACTAGATAATATATTATGTTTCAAAAGTTATGTTGACTCCATAAAATGCTTTTATTTGCTATTTATCTACTCATATAGTACATTTAATTTCTTAAATTAGTCAAAATGATAATGATAAATTCTAGAATGTAGTTGCATATTTTTGCATTGGTAAACACTATTTTCTTTTGTAAACAATATTATTTAAAGTGATATATATTCTCCTATAGGAATTTATTTTGATTTATCTTAATCAAGTATAAAAATTAAATCAATTGTATGTTTCTTAAAGTATTTTTAAGTTAATTAGTGTTTGTTGACTTGACATAAATATTTTGGAAACACCTAGACAAGTGTATGAATAAATTAGTGTCAATTTGTTAAAATTTGTATAATTTGTATTTACTTTAATCCCCAAACAAACCCAACTCCTCTTTTATTTTAATATACTGAAATAGTATACATGCAAACTATAATATTGACTTGACTCAAAACATTTTAGATAAGTAAGTCAGTATTGGTGCATAAAATAATTTTATAGATTAATTATTTCACAATAATAAAAACAAATATTTTAGGCCTACTTGCCTTTGATAATCATAAAATAAAGCACTACATTTCTATGATTACAATAACAAATACATCCTTACTATGGATAACTATAATTCGATTAAAATTATTATTAAAAATGATTAAAATTATAAAAATTAAATGTTGTTGATTTATTATTTAAAATATTATATCACAAAAATTGTTTTTATTGTCAAATTTAAAAATCTTATTCAAAGCATTGATTTTCTATATTAAACTGTTTGATAGTAAAATGTATATACATTCATTCTATGCATCATGCATTTAGCAAAGGGTCAGCTGCATTATTATGAAAAATTTGAACTTTAAGGAACTATAAAAAACAAATTGATTTTTCTCTTTATATTCTAATGCTATTAAAGTGTAGGCGCTTAGACTGGAAAAGCTAAATAAAGCTAGCTAATTGTCTACTTTAATTGACTTTAAAATGTAGTTACTGTGAATTAACACAGGTGGAAAAGCCCTAAAAGTTACGCGAGTTTAAAATATATCTACATAGTAATAGAACTACCTTTAAATATACCCATTAATATTATCTCTATGAACAACTACAGTTTGTGCAATGAATGGGCACTATTTTAACCATCTCTAACATATTTGTGTAGCATAGAGTTATTAATTTTACTTGAAGGGAAGATATATACAATTGTTATTGATGGTCCATTTTACTAACTTTAATCTATTTCTAATTTTGGGTTAGTGAGCATCGGCCTCTTTCTTATTGTCAGAGATAATACATTAGTTTTAAAGCCAATCCGAAGTTATTGTCGTTACATACAAGTATTTAAAATATGTTATCACTTTTTTTTTTACAACTGTACATGATTGTGCTTTTGTTTTATAAATCATGGCTGATACAATTAAAGTGTTTATTTTTTTCATTTAAAATTCAACTTAACATATTTAAAAACATTGTCATTGACGGTCTTTCGAATATAAGACCTTCCACTTTAAATCTACTACAAACCATTACTTTATGAAATCATTGTCATCTATTGGTTCTTCTACTAAGTTAATCTGTCATGTTTTGTTAAAAGGAGTTTTGCAATGTCGAAATAGAATAATTTAGATAGGTACATAATATTTAAAAAATTGAATAAAAATGTTAGCAGCTAGTAATATTGGAGTTAAAAATGGATGGAAAGTTAATATTTTACTTCTATGATTATTGTTATTATTTAAAACTTTGCTTTAACATTACCTACAGTTCATGTTGATTGAGGGCAGCCATTTGGACTTAGAATTTCGTTGTGATCTTTTTATTTTCTCAAAAATTGGATCGCTAGTGGTCACTGAATCCCAACTGAAATTATATTTTTAAATACACATTTTTCTTGATGTTATTTTATGTATAAAAATTAAAAGTCACTCTTTAAATGTAACTATTTACATTATATTCACATGCTTTGAGGATGCCAATTTATTTTAATACATATATACACTTTTTTTTGACATCCAAGGCACCTGCTTGATTGTTTGTTTCTATTATATTTGTGTAACACCAGGCAGGGGGTGGTTAAGCTGAGTGATGCAAAATTTTTCATTTTGTCAAATTGTGTACTGCTCATAATGAAAGCCATAGTTTTTTATATGTTATATTTATGTTTTTTTTATATTAAAGCCATTAGATGTTTTAAAATGTAATGTTATACTTTTAATTCTTGGTTTATTATTTGGATACATATTCTATTAACTCAAATTGAGTTAGTGCTTCCATCAAGAGACCTTTCTAATGAACTTTAAATTTTGGTTAAAAGAGGTCTCTCTCATATTTAGATTACTTTTTTAAAAATTTATTTGCCTGCATCCTTTTGGGATTTAAAATATAAAAGTTGTCTTGGTAAAGGTATGTAATGTGACTTCCTCTCCTTTTCCCTTCCTTTACAAAAAATAGCTATATCAGAATGTGTGTTTAACACCCACTTAATATTCAGTGGGTGCTTGCTAAATTTATAAAATACTATATTTTTAAATAAACAAGTAGCTACATACATTTTTTAGCTACGTAAAATAACAATAATAAATGGAAACAATATTCTCTAGATTTGGATGAGCTAAATTTTAGGTAGTTGGTTTTTGTTAAATTTGACATAGTTAAATTAGTCACATATATTAGGTAACTAATACATACAACTTTTTAGGAAATTGTGAGCTGTTAGAAAAACCCCAATATTAAAACAATATGAATTTTCATATTCACGCATACCGATATCCACTTACACCCTATTATTTTTCAATATAAATATGCACCTCTCTTTTTTCTTTTAGTTAAGGGGGCTGAGAGAGGAATAATCTCACTGAACATTCTTTTGGTTTTTTTCATTATATGATATATTGGACTAAGATATAATTAAATATAGCTAAGTCAGTCAAGTACAATAGTTTTATTCAAATTAACTATATGATATTTGATGTTGTATTCACCAAAGCTTGCATGGTAATTTTAAGTTGAGTTTGGATGCCATTGCTTTTGTCATTTTTTTCAGGGTGGGAGGGGATAGATTTTATTGTATTGATTTATTCTTGAATTTAGTATTTTACCAATGGGCAAATGTATGGTGCAGTGGTTTTTGAATTAAGTACAAGAGTATTGAACCAAAAATATTACTGTCAAAAGTTGATAGCACTTTAATGTTTTGACACATTTCCAACATCAAAATAGTGTTTTTATATCAAGCATATCCTCTATTAAGGATTTTCTAAACTTATAATGCCTGACTTAGAACTTTTCAAACCAAGGGCACTGCAAAATACAGTATAAGGATGAGTATCACCCTGGTAAAAAGATTGAGAAACACTATTCTCGTGTTTCAAGAATAAGTTTATATGCTTACAAGATTTATGGGGATAAATAATTATCCCCCCCACCCCCTCCTCTACCTCTTGCTTGCATTAATTTATGTTGGATGAGAAACATGAAAGTAGATACTTTAAGCAAGTTGCAATATGAATTTAAAATAATTACCATGTTATATTTATATTTATCGTGTTTCATGAGTAATTTTGCATCACTCGCTTTTCTTACTTACCTCTTTAGCCCTGTTATGCCTGTGTGTACTTTGGGTGCATCTCATCTAGGTCCCGGCCTTTAGTCTCAGGAACACAACAAACAACGAAACAAAGCCCCCCCACAGAAATGGCTGCATAAAGCCAGAATGCTCCGTGCAGTCCTAGTACTTGCTGGAAATCCACAAACGTCTTGACTCCGATGAAGGCGCATGCATAGCTGAAGGATGTGGCAAGGGCACTACCAAGTCCACGGTACTCTAGGGGAAACAGCTCTCCTATTAGCAACCATGAGATGGGACTAATCCCCAAGGAGAAGGCTACTGTGAACACAAGTACGCATAATAACGGTATCCAATCGTGCTGTCCAGGTATATATGAGCTCCCTCGATGTCGGTGAACATCTTCATAGTAGGAGAATGATCCAAATCCTGCCAAGGCCATTGACATGAACATGCTGCTGGCAATAAGGAGGGGAAGCCTCCCCACCACGTCTATCAGTAACCCGGACAGGAGGGAGGCGAGTAGCTGCACAAACCCCACGGCTACTGCTCCACCATGAGGGTTCATCCCACCAAACGTCTGCCGGAAGATACTGACAGCGTAGAAGTTGAACGCATTTGCTCCTGAAAAGCGCTGGAAAAGCATTAATCCACATGTAGTGAGCACTGGCCGAAGAAGCCTTGAGAAGATAATAGACGCATTGTGCCGCCGCGTGTGGTTCTGGTGGTGTTGTCTACTCGCCAAAATGTTGGTGCGAATGGTGGCCAACTCATGACCGACGTCAATACCTGGACCTCGTAACCATTGCAGTGACTTGGCAGCCTCTTCATCCCGGCCAGCAAGCACCAGGTAGCTTGGAGTCTCTGGGACATAAAGCACCGTAGCGAACAGCATGATGGGGGCTACAGAAACCACCATGGCCAGCTGGCGCCAGTCTAGGTACGCCCCTACTGCAAAGCTTATCAGCATCCCTATGTGACCGACGACCTTAAGCACAGCACTGAGGCACCCACGAATGTCAGGTACAGATATCTCACTTATGTACACCTGTAAATAAATGTGAAAAAACTATGTATAAATCTGAGATAGGTTAATGCTCATAATAATAATATATTCATTACCAGGTTTAAATAAAGTATTAAATGTAATTTT
This sequence comes from Timema douglasi, assembly GCA_901482245.1. Classification (NCBI taxonomy): domain Eukaryota; kingdom Metazoa; phylum Arthropoda; class Insecta; order Phasmatodea; family Timematidae; genus Timema; species Timema douglasi. The sequence goes on along the minus strand of CABEEJ010001017.1, from coordinate 30,342 downwards.
ATCTTCCTGACATATATGTCATCATTAAAGAAAAATTAAGATTATTGCCATTTTAATATGTGTAGCTTTAAATTATTGTCAGACCAACATTGTAATGGTCTTTCTCACTACTTTGGTTTAATCTTTATACATACTATACTGTAGTATATTTATAACATTAACAAAACTACACCAACATCTAATCACATTATTATAGCTACAAGGACAATTTAATTTATTTTATGAAACACCAGAACACCACTTGAGCTTATTTCGAATAAAATAAGATAAAATGTATGGACACCTTGACTATTAAGAACACGGCTAGAACTAATTCATAAATAAACAAATCAGGTTTGTTTACAGTCATATTAATCAATCATCACTTCATTATATTATTATTATTATTATTATTATTAGCACCGCGTCTTACTACCCGTTCGGGTTATACGCACTTAAGCTAATGTGTAATGGTATATGGAGGACCTACAGTTTAACGTGGAATCCGAACCACGGTGGAGGCCTGGCATTCCCCACATTCACAAGAAGTCTTGTCAGAGGTGTTCATTATAGTAAATTATAATTATAATTTTGTGACCTGAGCTTTTAAAGTGATTGGTGTTGAAGAGTGTACCAAGTTTTCTTAAGGAAGTATGACTTAAGTAACCTGAGTGACGAGGAGCACGATGGCACAACAGAACCCCCCAACAAATGCTGTGGCGAACATCATCTCGACGCTGCTGGCGAACACAGTGACCAACCAAGAGGCAGAGAAGGGCAAAGCGGTGACGAGCAGAACCTTCTTGCGGCCGAAGCGCATGGCCATGCCTCCCAACATTCCCCCAAAGAAGGCCCCAAGAAGAGAGAGGCTAGCCACCCAAGATGCCTGTTGAGAGCTCACAGTGAACATGGCAGTGTTGTTACCAGGGGAGAGGCGGTTTTGGAGGGCCTGTTGCTCCTGCAATGAGGCAATAGCTGGAGAACTGTAGCCCTTGCCAAGGCCTGCAGCAAAAGGGCCGAGGGATACTGCCAGTGCCGCTAAAACCTACAACAAACATTACATTTAGAAGTATTACATATTTACTACAGGTTTTAAGATCAATGCTATTATTATTATTAATAAATATTGTTGGAGAAAAATGCTTTATATTGTCCAAGTTTGTTCAGAGTAGAATGACTACTGTTTTTTTCTAAATCACAATTTTACTCTATTCTTTAAATTGAAAGATTACATTCTTCACTCATATTTTAAAACGGAATCTGTGATATATGTCCATCACAGACTCGGCCTTAAAATCCGAGTGAAAAATGACCCTGGGCATGATACAGCTCTTGGATAGATCATTGGTTAGAGTATTGGCGTACTAAGCCAGAGGTCCTGGGTTCAATTTACATGTCCAGGTGTAATTTTTAAATTTAGAGAATATGTTTTGATGCGTCTAATACCATCGTACTAAATAACAAAATGGCTCAGCTATCACAATTATATCTATTTAATTAACATGGTTTGCAGGAACACAATTATAATATATTAATTCTATGAAATTAATGTGTGTGTGTGTGTGTGTACTGTTTGTTAGGACTCTAACAATGTCAACTAAAACTGATACTCTTTCTGATACATTTTAAGACGTTTGTACAGATTAATATTGGTCACAAAGACCGGGTAGTCATATTAATGCTGCTTATAGCATTATTGTTCTTCTCCTTTAATGGCTTCCATTATTCTCATCTCACTTAAACATTTTCTGTTATCAACTCCTCCCATCTCTTTCTTGGTCTCCCTTGTAGTCTTTTTCCTCCATACTTCATTTCTATAATTTTTTTTGCATCCTCTTTTTTCCATCCTCATTACATGCCGATACCCTCAGTCTTGTTTGCTCTACTATCTTATTTACTCTCTGCACCCCCACTCTTTCTCCCGAATAACTTCATACCTAATCTTGTATATCCTCATGACAGCTAACATGCTCCTCACAAACGGTATGCCCTTTTTAACACTTCCTTGCACTTCCAGGACACTTATCTCCTCCATAGCAGCTCTCTTACACACCTCTAGAACAACTCTCCCCGCTGTCCTCTTCTACATCCTCTCTACTTTCGCCTTTAACCTCCACCCTTCCAAAATATTGTATGTTTTGTACTTTACTCAGCTCTACTCCATACAACCTTACAGATCAACTAAGACTTATCCTCTTAGCTACTAAAGTTAGTAAAACAATTTTAATATATTTAACCAATAAGTCATGTTATCTGCAGCTGTCACTTTTGACATATATTACCTATAGAATAACACACATAATATAGTAAAATGTTATCAAAGTTGGCCGAAAATAAAAATGTTCAAATTTTCTAAACTGTTCTCCTTATCAAAATTAAGTGATAACATTATAATAGACCTGAAAGAGATAAGCTATAATGAGGTGGACTGGATAGAACTAGCTCAAGATAGGGATAGGGTGTAATGAGGTGGACTTCATAGAAATTTCTCAAGATAGGGATAGGTGGCGTACTTTCGTATTTGCGGCAATGAACTTTCAAGCTACTAATGCCATAGAGTAAGTATAATAACACATGTAATATATATAAATACATATAGAATATGTAGTGCAAGTTTCATAGGAAGCTTGTTATTTGAAAACTGTACACTCTTATTGCCACA
>CABEEJ010001017.1:0-17000 GCA_901482245.1 Timema douglasi | reverse complement strand
TGCTGGCGGCCGGGGTTCAATCCTCGGTCCCGGCACAGATTTATCTGATTACCAAACCCTTCCTTCACCTCTGACAAGACATCTTGTGAATGTGGGGAATGCCAGGCCTCCACCGTGGTTCGGATTCCACGTTAAACTGTAGGTCCTTCATTTCATCTCACAATCACCCTACCATTACACATTAGCGTAAGTGCGTATAACCCGAACGGGTAGTAAGACGCGGTGCTAATAATAATAATAATAATAATAATAATTTACTTAAGATAAGGGGGGGTGGGGGTGGATGTAAAATCTTACTATCCCTTACGTGGAGGGAGGCGGGGGCGTCTAAAATCATGAAAAAAATTATTTCCTATTATAAAGATTGCTCCGTAGTCATAGTATCGCTGGAATTAAAGTGTGACTTCGCCATAGTTTTTTCTCATTTTAAAAATCGTTATTTGTGTGTGCTCACATCGTTGAAACCAACAAAAGAAATTGTAATAATGTAAACTATAGGTAACTCGTTCCCATAAGACGATGATAGTTTCTATTTGAAATTTAAGACAGCATTATAGAAAGCTTAGGTAGACGCAATTCATACCCATTCCTCTGCGATTCACTTATATTTTTTTTTTAAGAAGAAGGTAAAATTGTAAGTTGGGTGATGATATAACCTTGTGTTTCTAAAGTTCCCGTTCATGTATAAATATTATTGATCCAATCTACTTCAATAATGATAAATCATGTTAAAACAGAAAACAAAAGTTCCGTTCTTAACCACTGTTATTTTCTTTAATGGAGCTTAGTGTGTGCGGTATTTAGGTAAATACACACATTTTTTGTGTCTTTGTGTAAAATAAATATGTCGTTCTTCTTCTGCAATAAAGTTAATTTCCCCACAGTTAATATTGGAGTGATTTATTGTTTGCCTTACTAACAATTTATCGAATTCATAAATAATGGTTGGCTTGACGGACGAACGCTTCACGTTTCATTTTCTTTTTCTTTTTAAAGGTTACAGAATATGTATATCAAAATAACAAATAAAACTAACCATTGTAAAAGTAACATGAAATAGTTTTTGACAGCTCGTAACTTAAAACGTATAACTGTAAATGCACCAATTTGTCATTGTAAATACTGTTTCTCAAAATAAAAGTAGTTCTATCCATTAATTTGACAAAAGACATTTTTTTTTTGCGGCCAACATTGATAACATTTTACTGTATAACTACCCGCTTTGGTAACCGCATGGCTTAAGGCAAGATTTCAAGTGGTTCGCAGGGTTCCAAGAAGTTTAGTAATAATAACGAAGTAAAGAATTTTTATCACATTTAATACAACAATTTGAAATGCAAAAAATTAATGTATGTGATATATCCATACTCTGCTGTAATTCTGTTCTCGGCAAGAACAAGTCAAATAAAACAGGAAATCTGTACCAACAAAAAATCTGAACGATTATTTATTAAAAAATTATGAAGTTTAGAATGTTAAACAATCAAAAAACTAAGAATCATTAATTAAATGTTATTACATATATTTTTAGAATTTCATTAAATTAATTTTTGCTTGGTATTATAGTTTCAAAATGGAATTGCCTAGAAATAATGTTTTCCCCACATAGATTTGAAATACCCCCTCTTCTCCCATGGCCCCGTTGGTCCCCCCAGTGCACATAACTTCCACAATATGGTGGTTCTCTCATCACCAAAACCTTTTAGAAACACTGGTCTAAGGCCTCACTCTCGCAAGGAACTGTACTGGCGATCGGGTCTTGGGGTTTTTTCCACTCTCCACGTAAATACAGGTGCGCTACACCTTAAAATTCAACCTTCCTCATCTCCAACACATTAGCGTAATTATTACATATGCATATTACCCGGACGGATTGTAGGACGCGTTCCTAAAAACAACTTTTATATCATTTTTCATTCATTTGAGCTATTTAAAGTGCACTTTATAAATCGACTGATTATATCAAATCACGAGAATTTCTATGAGTGAGAGCGAAAGGGCCTACCAATTTTGCCGGGAAAGGTATTTTCACACAATCTACATGGGACTGACGGCTTTACTTCTCCTCTGAAGGAAGTTGTGCTACGGATTATTTTTATCGCTCAAGAAAAATACGACAACACGGCTGGGTTAGAACCCACGAACATCAAGTTCTGAGGCTAGAACTTTACCCCAAGACAACCGAAGTGATAACACCTTTATAATTAGTGTTATTTTATAGGTATATTGATAATATCTAGCAAAGGCGACGGCTAAAGATCACAGTACTAGACGTAGATATGTTTTTATTTAGCACCGCGTCTTACTACCCTTTCGGGTCGCACGCTTAAGTAATAATTGTATTAATGGATTAGGAGTTGGGAAGGTTAGATTTAGAGGAAGTGAACCCGCATTTGCGTGGAGGGATAGTTGAAAAATCATTTAGGAATAACCACCCCCAGTTCACCCGACCGAGATTCGAACCTCGATCTACCCGTCCTCGACAGTCTAGCTTAACACGACTAGTGCGTTGTGCAGCTATGCCACCGAGGCGGGCTACTAGACGTATAACTACGTGAAAGTAAAAATAATAGCTTTTCTAACTGTCGGATAAGGAAGGCCCTTCCTATTAAAATTAGAGTGTATGAGTAGTACCCGCCGCTTAGGGTGGGTCCATAAACCCGTACCGCCTCAACTTGTAGTCCACTTTAGTCCATATGTTTGCTCAGGCGGTAACTTCATTTCAAAGGTTTGTTCCAACGGTAGTTATAGTAGTATGCCGCCACCCGTGTTCATTGGGATCAATGCAATTGTTTATTTATTTCAAAATAGCTTTACATTTTTTTCTTCATCTCATCTTAATACCCTTCCGGGATATGCACATTTTAATTCTCTTTTGGGGTCTCTGGACCAGTGGGTCTGGAAAGGAGTCAAACCCAGCCTCATGAGGACAAATGAGGTGCAACTTGAATAACTAATTAGCAGCTTTGATCTAAAAAACTGAGATTAACGGCCGGAGGGTTTGTTGTGCTGACCATATGACACCCTTGATCTACAAATGTTGGCACAATCATCGCCTAAGGTGGCGGTCGCTTGGTCGGTATAGCTAGATTTCGGGCTCGCACCATGATTTTTTTTGGGAGGGGGGTTTAGGGCCAGGGGAGATATGTATAGGAACTGTACCCGCATTTGTGTGGAGTGAAACTGTAAAATTTCTTATGATAAAAATTTCCTCAGAACACTCGGCTGGGATATGAACCCCTATTTTTTCTTTACCGGAAACCAGATTATGTTAACCTGAAGGTTATTCCGCGTGTCCACTAATGCGGACTATTTATTTATTTTTAAATGTGGAAACATTATTTCACCCTTCTTAATTCCATTCTACCTGTGGCTGTCTGGTCCAACACGTCATTGCCGTGTTTGATTGGAATACCTTTGATTTGGCTCGAATCTCGGTTGGGTGTATCAAGGGAGCATTTTCCTAAATGTTCCCCACTCTACATCTACAAAAAATTCGGGTACATTTCCTCTAAATTTATATCATCCTACTTGATTCGGTGGCCGCATGGTCTAAGGCATCAATTTCGTGTTAGACTCGACTGTTGATGATGGGGAGATTGGGGTTATAATCCCGGTTGGGTGTACTGAGGGTGGTTTTACAAAACAGTTTCCATTCTACCTCCACTAAAATGCGAGTACACTTCTTCTGAAATCATCCTTCATCCCTAACTCATTAGTGTAAAGAGTGCATATGGTTATAACACGAACAGGTAGTAAGACGCGGTGCAAAGAAGAATCTACCCACCTCATTCCTACTCCATTTACTCGTATAAAAGATGTGATACGGGTTTTCGCTGAACGGAGAAGTCTTTCACCTCCTTGGAGTTAGTTGATTTCGGTTCCTATTTTAAGGCGGGAGTGTAGGAACCTCGAGCTAGGGTTGGTGTTTTTGTAGCTTTTAGAGCAAAATATTTTTGTGGCCAAAATAAACTATTGCTTCAGTACAAATATCGAGTTTAATCTTCTTCGCATGGTGATATCAAAAGTTCTTGAATATCTGTCATGAGCATAGTAGCATTAGATGAAATTTTTTTTTAATGTAAATAAAAAGTTATTAAATTCCAGGACATCCTCGACAGATATTCAAGAACTGTTGAGGTCACTATGTAAAGAAAATTAAGTTATATGTTTCTGCTGGATACATATTGGTTTTATATTGACCAATAAATTTAAAAACTGCCCTTAACCCGCTTTCCCTACACTCCTATATTAAGATAGTTCACTGAGTTTGAATCAGAGCTAAGTCGCACTGATGACCGCATCAGATGAGGTAATTATATCATATTGATAATAACATAGTTGTGTTGTAATTCCCAATATCCTGTCACTGGATGTTAGAGTCATCGCTCCTTAGAATGTTGCTAAGCAGCCACGCGATGTAGGCATGCAACATATATTGCATAGCTGATTATACGCAGGAGCTTGTTGGTTGATTGCTTTGAATTAGCAAGGATTGTGCTTTCAATGCAACGCACACCAGTCAAGATTAACTCTCAGCTAGTATATATAATATATATTTGAATAAAGATTGCAGTATAATTGGTAAAAATATAGTGACCTTTAATTAAGTAGTAAGCTGTGAACTCACTTATGAAAGCAAGATCACAAACTAGTAAGAATATCATAAATATTAATTTTCTATATATCTTTGAATGTTCAAATATTCTCCGATATTGATATTAGGCCTATTTAGAAATGATAAACTCAAGAGTTATTGACATTATGTTTTATTCTAATCCCTGTCTACTACTCCTCCATGATATCAGCATCTAATTACACTACGGGGTAAGGACGAGGAAATATAAATTTAAAAGAAAATGTACCTAAATTGGCATGGTGGAAAAGTAGGAAGCGATCTATGAATATTCACCCGGTCTAGATTTGAACCCCGATCTATACGTCACTGAAAAACTATAAAATGAGCTTGAAATTCAGACCGCATGTGCACCGATGTGGTGTGGATCTCAATTTCATAAACAAACAAAAAATCTACATTCTTTTGATTGGTGAATAGGTGAGTTAAGGTAGTGGGAATGTCATTAAAACTGTCTTGCGAGTTATGACACCCGAAGGTAAATACAAAACAATGTTTATTTTGACCTCGAATAATTGAAAAAAACTATTCAAGAGTCAAATGTTTATAAGAAAGACCTCTTAGAAAATATAATTGTTAATATTTTACTCAATTATTACTATTATTTTATAGGAATTGATATCTATCAAAATGACTGCAGATAATATGACTTGATGTGTGAATAGGTCTACATGAAAGTTTAGCTCGTAACATCTTAAGCTTTCAAATTAGGTTCTTCCTATGAAAATTGGACAGCAAAAAAATCTCAAATTTAATTTCAAGATAATTAATGAAAACTGGACTATAAAAAAAAACCTTTCGAATAGCATACGAATATATAACTGCTCTTTGACCAAAGCAAATAATATATCCCTGCTCCACTCCTTTATCCACATCTCCCCCCCTCCTTCCCCCCTCCCACACACAATACCTCTCCCCTATTTTCCCATTCCATCCTTTAAAAAACAACATAGCTTTCATCCTTGTGGTGTCCTCCGATGTCCGATCGTCCGCCGCATCAACCCCTGATTGTTATTCCTGGCCTGCGGTTCATTAGGACTGTGCGGAGGTCATATTGTGTGCAGCGGCACGTATTCGCTGCAATTATCGTGCCCCCACCCCACCCGTGACCTCCTTGTTTACACAGTGGTATCCACACACACACACACACACACAGTAGGAATTGATTGACGAGTGTCTGGAGATCGCGTTCAAGGTTATATCTGAATTGGCCACAAAAATACTTTAGTTCTAAATTATTATTATTATTATTATTATGTGTTCTGTCTCACAACAGGTCCAGTTATTTTGTCAGTAAACTTAGACCGCCGATGCGCCCTGCCCTCTGCCTCCTCTTCCTACTCCCAGAATTTTCTTCTTACCTTTAAGTCATCCAATATTGGAATTATCCTTCCTAAGTTTCTCTTTCCCACACCCTTTATATATATGACGTCATGCACAAGACAGTTCCTCCTAAGGATGTGTCCGATTCAATTTGCTTTGTACCGAAGAATCAAATCCAAAATGGTTCTCTTCTCACCCACTCTTCTTAGGACTTTATTTGTCAACCTGTAAGTCCACCTGATCTCTTCAAGTCTTCTCCAGGATCACATTTCAAAGCTCTCCAAATATTTATTTTCAATTTTCATAAGATTCCGAGTTTCTGCCCCATACAGTGCGATACTCCAAACGTAGCATTTCATTAGTTTCTTCCTCAGTTTCAAACTCAACTTGCTGGTCAGTAGTAACCTCTTATTGTTGAAAGCTTCCTTGGCCATGGCGATCCTCGACTCAATTTCTTTGCTGCAATAGGCATCCTTTGTTAGCAGACTTTCCAGGCACTTGAACTGCTCCATTATTTACAACTGCTGGTTTCCAATTTTGATTTTCAAAAATTGGGTCTGATAAATGCATAATAATAAATATATGTGTGTACCGTAAATGCAATTTTTAGCTGAGAGTATTATTTAAATTATTAATAGTTCACATTAAATCGTTTTTCTTTGTAAACATTCTGTTACAATCATATTTTGAAAGAGTTTTTTTCTTTATCCTTTGCATTTTACTTAAAATTAATTTTGTATTGTTAAGTTTTTTAGTTTTTTTTTAGTGCTAACGTGTTGAATGGGAATGCTTTGACTATTATCCTCTTATCTAAGGAAACGGTTAAAGTAAGTTTTAAAGAAATAGGCGAGGATATTAAGCCACACTATTAGACCAACTAACTACTTTGGAAACAATCGCTGTTGATGCTAGCACAATCTACAGGAAGAAATTACCAGATTGAGCCCTTCACAAAATTAAACTGTAATGTTATTTAATAATAGGTTATACTCGCACGTGGGCAAAGGTGTCTGTCTCATCTAGTTTAGTTTTCCGGTAACAGGAAGTTCGGGGGTTGAATCATGGTTGGATTTACAGAGTTGATTTTGCCCTATATCGTTTATTACTCTTCCTCCACGAAAATGTGGATACATTTATTATTAATTACACTTAAATATGTGGATAGCTCGAACGGTTAGTAAGACGGGAAGCACGTAATTTTTTTTGAACTTATCAACGCGTGACACATTTAACTTCAGAACATATTTAATAAAATAAAATTGTTTGCATTAATTGAATGTTCAAGCAGTTACAACTTAAAAGGGAGAAACTATCCAAAATGCAATGCAAACCTTGTTATATTGTTAAAAAATTTCGTGTGCTCGTTGATTATGTTACAAATACGTAAATAATTAACAATATCGACACATCTACAACTTGATTAGTAGAAGAACTTACCAATACACTATTTTAAAAACTTAATTTTTTTCTTACCATCGCGTCTTACCACCTGTGTAGATTAGACGCATATGTACTACTTATGCTAATGAGTTAGAGATAAGGAAGGTTGAATTTATAAGTGTGCCCGCATTTGCGTGAAGGAAAAATGAAAAACTTTGTTTGAACCTCAATCCAACCGAATGAGTTTTGAACCCCAATCCTCCTATCATTGGCAGTCTTGTCTAACACGATAATGACGGCTTAGATTAATTAATGGTGTTAAAGACAGATTTAAACTATCCGTACCAGCTTTAGTGGCCACATGGTATTAATGCGTTACTTTCGCCATATAGACCAGACTGCCTATGACGGTGAGATCGGGGTTTGAATCTCGGTTGGGTGCACTAAGAATATTTTTTTCTAATTGGATTTTAACTCTTCAGCCACTCAAATGCGAGCATATTTACTCTAAATCTAACATCATCCCTGACAAATTAGCGTAATTAGTACATATCCGTATAACTCGAAAGGGTAGTAGGCCTACTTTGAAGTCGATGGCATAGTCACCCCGTGTATTTAACCAACAGTCCGTGGAGTTATGAAATCAGTGGCGTAGGATTATGCCCCGAAACTATGGGGGCAAACCGTAGTATTGCGCGTACGTTCCTCTTTGAATTATAGCGGGAAGGGTTAAATTATTAGGAAGTTTTAATTACAATAATAAACATATTGGTGTGCCTTGTCCCCAATATTGTGAGTACTAAACAAAAATACAAAATGCTTCGTTAATGTTTTCTAAAAGAAAATGAGACACACACACGTTCTCGCAACTACATTTTTTGATCGATTGGAGGGGATGCGTTCGTACATTGTCCCAAACCTTGCTTCTTTGGTCTTGTATACGATATCACAATATACAGAGTTCTCTCAACCAGTTAGAGTTTTTATATATAGAAATTAACAACCTTATTATAATCATCGCGCGGAAGAAAACATGCACGACTTTTGGGGATTGAATTGCACGACAAGCGCGTTAGCCAACTACGCCACCGAGGCGGGTTCCCTCCCTGAAACATACATTTATTGAGTTTTTATGACTCAAAGTGTTGCAGAAAGTCACCAACAATGTTTATGTAAGAACAAAGATTTGTTAAGCCAGAGAGCAAAAAAAAAATCCCACCTAAGGGTTCGGCCAGACTGACAAGCGTGCGAGCGAGCGCTCAAGCAACTGAGTGGCCAAACTGGCGAGCGAGTGCGTGATTAGCAGATTTTTGGTTTTCTCATCCTCTCTCCATGCTAATGGTGATTATTATTTGTAAAGGCCTACTTTTATAATATTGAAGTATTTTAATATATCAATTTTATATATAGGTATGGTTTATGATCTTACCAATTAAATTAGGCCGTAAGTAGCAAGCGTGCCAAACCTATCGATAGTAATGTCAAAATGAGAAGTTTTCCTAGCACTCAATGAACCAACGTACAATAATATTGCCTAGCGCCTGTAAACTAGACTGTACCGGGTACATCGTGCTCGCTCAGTCGTTCCAGTCTGGCCAACTCTCATTAAAACCAATGTGTTCTATTTTGTACACCCTAATTTTGTTTGGAAGAACAGTAGAGAAAATTCAAACATATTTATTTGCGGCCAACATTGTTAACATTTTACAATATTATTTGTAGTATTTTATAGTTATTGATAATATCTATCAAAAATGACAGTTGCAAATAGCATGACTTGATGTATGAATATATTAAAAATGTTTTAGTAACTTTAGTAACTAACTTATACTGTTCTTCCTACCAAAATAATACTATATTTTAGTCGCTCGCTCGCCCAGTCTGGCCGTCTCCTAAGGGCCACTGTTTCAATGTCAGGTTTTGTCAAGGTTAAATTATAACCTCAGGTATGTGTTGTTGGATTTTGTTAAGATAAAGTTTAATGATGCTATTTGATTCAGATTCAGATATTTATGATATGCTAGAATGTTTTAACCAGCGTAAAACTCCTACATTTTGAACAAGAACTAATAATTATTTTGAAGAATTTGTTCAGATAGATTAATCAAAAAGTTTTAGACATACGAAAACTATTGCCATTGATTTGTTGGAGATTATTGAAGATAGTTTTGAAAGATAACAAATGAGAGCCTAGCCATTGGAGTTATAAAACGAATAAATGAAAAATATATAGGTTTATGGTGATCGTTAATATTAAACCAAACATTATTGCAATATTATTTGATGATTGAATAGTTTGGCCAAAGGAATATAAATAGGCCTAGCGTATATTTTGGCAGCCAGTCATATCAGTTAAAAAGTGGGCCTTTACAATGATTTATTTATTTAAATATTGCATAGTTATGTGGAAAAACAACTTTTACTCGCATATTTAATTCCTTTTTTCGAGAACTCCATAAGGGTCTAGGCATAATTGTATTAAGTCCCTTACCCTACATTTATTAACGTTTCACTTGAAACATGAACCTATTAGTTGGGAAAAAATTATTCACACACAGCTGTGGTAGCCCAGTGTTTAAAAACCAAAACCTTTATAGCTATGTAATACCTTATTGCAACTAATTGTCATGCCTATGTTCTGTAGTGTAACATATTATTTCCCTTTTTTCTGTATTAGTTTTACTCTACTTATTAGTGTAATAGTTTTTTGAGAGACTTGTCAATGTTTTTCATAAAGGCCTAGGCTTAGTTCTATTAAAAAGGTACACTGTGGTATCATAATTAAAGTTCCACTTGAAACCTGAACCCAGTTATTGAGGAAATTTTTTTCAAACCCAGCTGTGAAAGTCTGGTGCTTATTTAAAAATGAATAAAGTAGGCCTAAGGGCTTAAACAAATCAACACTAACAAATAAAATAATCATTCATTAGAAAAAATCACTTGAATTTTTATTCCTTTTTTTAAACACTTAGAACCTGGGCTCAGTCGTTGAAAAAAAATCGCAAACAGCTGTCGTAACCTATAAGGTGATGGTGCATAATATCCTGTGTATATAAGACACTTTTACTTAACAAAATAGCAAGTAATCCTTTATTGTATACAATCATTTTCCTCACAAGGATACGGATAATCCAATGATACCTTATTCATATTATAATTATTTGAAAACCTTTTTATATTTACAATATTTAAACTCACCAAAATCACAAAGAAACTTAAATATTAAAATGATTCTCGAAATTTTAATTTATGCTATCTAATTTTACGTTATTGGTAATTGCCGGGTTATTAAAGTATTATAATATGCAATTAGTAATCCTTTTTATTATTATAAACTATTCCAAACTGTCAAAACCTAATATTTCAAGCATTATTAACTCGTTTTCCTTGAAATATTAGGATCCCGCTCAGCGATATGGCAATACCCCATGACTTAGGTGAGTTTTGATTTAATTGTTTATCATAACAAATATTTGTATTAAGTTTGTTTTAGCTTAAATCGACTCTCTCTACCCTTTTGAGTAGAAGGATGACGTTAAATTATTATTTGTTTACTAGTTTGTATTAAAATTATTATTATTATTATTATTATTATTAGCACCGCGTCTTACTACCCGTTCGGGTTATACGCACTTACGCTAATGTGTAATGGTAGGGTGATTGTGAGATGAAATGAAGGACCTACAGTTTAACGTGGAATCCGAACCACGGTGGAGGCCTGGCATTCCCCACATTCACAAGTTGTGATTAATACACGTCTTGTCAGAGGTGAAGTAAGGGTTTGGTAATCAGATAAATCTTTGCCGCGACCGAGGATTGAACCCCGGCCGCCAGCACAGAAGTCTGACACCTTACCACTAGACCGCCAGGTCACCCTGTATAAAAAAGAATGTCTTGTATGTACTAGTTTTTGCGCACCCTCCACACCCCTTTTTTTAAACACTCTAGTTTATTCTTAAGCAGGATAAAATAATTAAACCTATTAACTAGATTTAAAAAGAATGTAATAGTTTTTGGAGGGAATATTTGTAAAATATTAGTATATAATATATTAGTAAAATGTGTCTGAAACATGTAAAAGACTCGCAAATGTATTTAAAAATAAATTAGATAATGATTAATAACGCATTTTAGCATTCATTTATTCCCATTTCCACTCAAAATAGTTTTGTTCAAGTGGCATTTGAGTAAAACTATACTACCAACCTCTGCATTCAACAAATTAAGTCCAAGTCAACTGACTTCCCCATAGAAAGCCATTCAAACAGTAAACTACGTTAACCTGAAGTTTTAACTCGAGGTTATATTAAACCTCAACTCAGTAAACTAGTACTTTAACCTGGCATTGAAATATTAGCCCTAAAAATGTTAAAATTAATTAGAAACTTGCTTAACACACCTAAGAAAATTACAAAGACTGATTACTTTAAATCTAAATTGCTACTCTAATATATAATACCAGAGCAGTTTAAGGATGGATTTTAAAAAAATCCGAACTATTATGTCGAGGCTTTATTTCAAATTAAGCGTTCCCTCATTAAACTTTGTTTGTTATTGTGGTTAGCCCTTAGTCGCTATCAAGTCCTCCTTTCCTGTCCTCTTCTTACGATGAGAGTAAATCCCTGTTCGCGTGACCTTGACCCGTCTTAATCGCTACTAATTACCCGTCATGCTCTTGTTTGCTCATATCTAGTGCGGTCATGACTCTCACCCCACAACTCCTACCAATGAATGGGTTGGCTTAGAGTTTTTTTTATATAGCCTTGGTTAATAGCGTGTTTTTTAGTGTTTTTTTAGAAAGGAATTCTTAAATGCGATAGGCCCATCCATGACTGATGGATGTGTTATATTTGGAGTTGACCTATTCTCTATCGACCTCACGATTCTTACATTTGTTTATTGCTAAAGATAGAATGTTTTACCCAGGGGGATGATGAGGTGGATGACCCCTCCCCCCAAAATCTAAATAATCCAAAGCATTATCTACCAACAAAAGAAGAAACTGAAAACACACATAATTTCCTATACGTGCACACTAATATAACATTGTAGTATCGACATTAACAAGTAATTATAGATATGGCAGATTATTTTGTCTCGATGGATAGTGCTTTATTGATAGTTAATCGATTGATTGATCGATCCCGTTCCGTGCCCATTCGCTTGGAGCGCTATTGTCTTTTATTTAACGGTACAGTGGCAATTCTATTCCTACCTCCTGGCTTCTTTTTCTATGGTTTAAGTGTTCTGCAGGGTTGTGTTGTGTTGCTTAATCTCTGAAGTTATCGCCCTCCGAAATGAACTCCTGCGTACACCCCTGGACTTGTACACGTCATGTTTTTATTCTAAACCTCAAATTAAAGCTGGACGGGGTAATAATATAACTTGAGTTCCCCTAATTAATATATATATAATTTGGCACATACTTGCATATTTAGGACTTTTCAGTTTTATGACATATATAAATAATATCTACACACAAAATAATATTATTTTATCCGCCCCTTATATCTATTTCCGATTATAAGTTCAACACATTCAAAATTATATTCTATTTTAATCTTGTTTCTGGCAGTGGGTTTGCAAGGCATGCCAACCATCTTTTGTCCTCCTCTTGCCCAGACAGGCTGAAGTTCTCTTCAGAAGTAAACAAGGGTGTGAAGGAGGAAGAAGAGGTGCAGTACCTTTGCTTGTATAAAGTTGTAGAATATGATAATTTTTGTGAGATACCCCTTCACTGAGTCTTTTAAAGGGTAACAATGTACAACCCGCGTCGAGCACTTTGATAAGAATGTTATATAATTACTCCGGAGGAGACTTAGTAATGTGACACGGCCATTCCTCAAAGTTAATTCCGTCATTTGCGATAAATATCTGATTGCGTGAACCATTTATTAATATTTATAATTGAAGGAAAGGTCTCAATAATATGTTTTGAATGAAATGATTACTAACATTTTAAAGCAGATTTTAATTACATGATAAATACTCAACACACCCCGAGACCGTCTCAAACGTGATATAACAAACCATATAATGTATAGTTTTAAGAATTCTCGAAAATATCCGCTCCAACAAGTAAAAAAAACCCATTAAAGTCATTTTAATAATAATAATAATGATAATAATAATAATATAATAATTTAGCACCGCGTCTTACTACCCGTACGGGTTATACGCTTTAAGTACTAATTACTCTAATGGATTAGGAATTGGGGAGGTTTAATTAGAGGAAGTGAACCCGCATTTGCGTGGAAAGAGAGAGGAAAACCATTTAGGAAAAACCACCCCCAGTTCACCCGACCGAGATTCGAACCTCGATCTCCCCGTACTCAGCGGTCGAGCTCAACACGACAAGCGCGTTAGCCAATTACGCCACCGAGTAGGGATAGTAAATAATAATCAACTCATACTTCTGAATATAATATTTCTAGAATATCTAGTCCCCCTGTTTCTATTTTACAAATTACTGTCCTTCTTTACTTGAACTTGGCTTATTAATATTTTTACCAACCTAACTTTTAAAATTATTACTGACATTCTTCTTCATATTCTTCAGATACACTAGTACTCTTATCATATTTTCACATTGTCTAAAAATTGTGGACAGACCAACAAAAAGAAAGCTTTTTCAAATTCTCGTGGAATCCGATCACGGGCTCGTGGAATCTCAAGTGTTCCACAGACCCCTGGTTGGGAATAACTGGTATAGGTAATGGAATTCCAAGCAACATTGGCGTATTCGAACTTAGATCTAACCAAAATATAATACAGTCATCTTTAGGGAGCAAGGGGGTACTAAAACCTAATAAGGCCAAGAAATTTCAATGAGAGGGATATTATATGATAAATAATGATAGTGAAAGTATAATTTGTTATCCAGGAGAATAACTAGATCATTAGTATAGAGGGAACGAACTATGTTATTACTGACCAATTTACATAAGTAAAAAAAAGGATTATTTTTCCTAGTAAAAGATATGGGGTTGGGCTTTGATTTATTAATAGACAATCAGTTTCCAAGAGACTCTAGTAAAATACCATTCATTCCATTTTGTAAATCTTTAAAATCTGTAATATTGATTTGATAACTTTTAAATAGTTTGACATCATTCGCGAATATTTAATAATAATAGTAATAATAATATAATGATAATTTTTTTGCAATATGTAAACTAACTATATTTTTATAGGCCTACAATATATTTTTTTAAACAAATTATTTAATGTTTAAACTATCTAACAAGATTATCATGCAACTTTAATCATTATATGGTATATTTGAAAAAGTCATCGCTATATTTATACGTTTTAGAGGAAAATGTATGACTTTAAGGCATATTTGCATGCACGTCCCACTTTTTTTAAAGGCATAAAACCGTAGTCATACTTAACACTAACTGGGATCGAACTAGGAAACCTAAGATATGTAGTTTGATAACCCAAACATTCGACCTCGGTGACAACCTCTGTAATGTTACCAACACTATAACATAAATTCAAGTTGAAATCATATAATTTACACATTCTTTGTATTAGTTGCATTATTTATCTTAATTAGCATCTCTGAGATTCCACAAAACCTGAAATAAATTCAACCACGATGTGTTGTTTTTTTTACCGTTGAGTTGGTAGCACTATACGTGGAAGGCATTTATTCTGCTTTATTACTGGCAGGATTTGTTTGGGAGCATCCTATGCGCATGTAGAAGATTGATTGTCAGCTGTGAACGATTTTTCGCTAAGCCTTTCCATCCCATCGATTATTAAGCAACGGTTTGCATCCATTAACCGCGTTTGGTCGGGAAATGGGGCCATAATAACAACAACAAAGAGGTGATTAATTTAAAAGAAGGGTGGCCCGAATTAAATTCACAATTCGATATGCCAACTATGATAGTACCATTATTTTCTGTTTACTGTGTGCGTTAGATTGAACACTTTTGAAGTATTCGTTGAAATATACGTTTTTTTTGGTGTCTATTTTGTCTTTTAAGACAATGTTTTGAACAGGATGACCTTATTTTTAAATTAATTTACAGTGCAGGTTTGTGAGGGAAAAGTATTTTCTTTATTTTTTATTCAATTGGTGTATTTATTGATCACTTTATAAACACTAAAAAATAATAATAATATTGCGCGTCTGGGCTAAATCATTCTTAGCCCAGTAGTGGAAATATTAGCCTGTGTAATGTACTATTGTCAGTGGACGCCCGAAAGTAATAATCGTACATCTTTCCGCGGATGCTCTTTCCATATCCCGATGAGATGTGATGATGGTGATAGTGTGAGTGTGTGTAAGTAGTAGAAACACTTAAACCTAACATAAGCCTAACTAACCAAACCCTGGTGCCTGTTGGGGTAGTTCCCCTTTTTAAAAGGGGAGGAGGGCGAATTCATAGACGTGAAATGTAAACATATCATTTGTGGTCGTATCAAAACGGAACAAACGATCGAAACCATAAAAATGTCAATTTTCGAAAGTGTGTGTAAGGGAGGGTGAATTTGGTCCCTCACGAGTAAACAAAGTGTCACAAGTTCATGTCCCGTTTGTACAAGAACAAATGCAGAACAAACGAAACTTTATGTGGAACAAACAATCACAACCATAAAAGTGTCAATTTTTCAAAAGTAAGTCGGGGGGGTATGGGGTGCCCCCCTTCCCCAATGTAAACATACCATTTGTGGGCCTATATCAAAACGGAACAAACAAAGTTTTTTGCTGAACAACCCGGAACAAAGAAAAACAAATGATTACAATCATAAAAACTTAAATTTTTAAAAGCGTTAAGAGGGGTGGTATCTTTACGGACTTCTGAAAGTTGTGTACGTTGTTCTTTGAAATACCTTCATATTACATTGCAATAGCGTTGTTTTCACTTGGTATATTATATTATACTACCATAAAGTCAAATGGCTGAGTCGCTCACTGACATTAATATTTACCCACTTCCAGATGAACTAGAACCTTGAAGTTTGGCAAACTTATAGCTTTTAGCCTGTAACCGACGGGAAAATTCCAAAAAGTTAAAAAATTTAATATAAATCCTCCGAAAAAAATTCAAAATGTCATAGTTCCACTACAAATTGCCATCTACGTAAAACTTCGGTAAAATGCAATTCTCTGCATGGCCAACAGTTACAAAACTCTGACAACTTTCATACAGATCGTGTAGAATAATGAGATCATTTATGTAACGTGAAACTGTTTGATATAATTTTAAAAAACATCAATTTTTAATTTTTACATATATTTGAAATAATAAATAACTATGTTACTAAATAAAATATATTTGCCCAAGGCTTCTTCGGGTTTCTTCTAGGTACGAAAAGGTGTATATAGTTTTAGTACATTCACTCGAACAATTAGTCCAAAACAACTAAAAAAAACTTGTGTATTGAATTCGCAGTTTCTTAAGGATTTCGGGCAAGTAAAAATAAATAATCTTGGCAGACGACAGTGTATTAATAAAGTTGATTAATTCAACTTTATTTATTTTTTATTTTTGGAAAAGAGAAGGGAGCCATAAAATTCATAAAAAATAAGTTTCGGAACCTTTTTGTCCTAGGTGGTTAGTAGTGTGGACGACCTAACAAATCAGTCTTTCATACATAAAAAAGAATATATGTAACATATTCAGAGCGTTTATATCTAAAACGG